>CAIGRN010060194.1:0-20378 GCA_903798345.1 Fraxinus anomala
AATACCTGATCTATGAATTTTTCCCATAACTAAATAACTTTATATTACAAGAATTATTGACTAACGAATAAAATGAGATTAATAGAGACAAATCAACGGAATACTTAAGAATTTTGTTGTTTTTTATGCATTATATAACTTGACTGCCTGAATAGGGGGAAAAAGACTAACTATAACATAATGAGCTTGTATAGAAAATGCCTAGTGCTACTATTTATTGGCAATATCATAGATTGGAGGAAATCGAGATATAGTTACGAGATTAGGACTTATCTTTTCATTTTTATTTTTCTTTTTAAAAAAGGGTAAACATGTATGTGGGTTGGATCAGTTCGGTTAACTAGCGGTTTGATGCTTCAAACCATGGTTGAATCGACCCACCATGATTTTGTTTAAAAAAAAAAACAACTCAAACCAACTATCTCTGTCAAATCGACCCGAACTAGCCCGAGCTGATTTGATTTGACTGGTTTGATTGATTTTCGAATTTTTTGTTCAAACCTAATTAAATGGGATGCACATGATCATTGTACATGGTTGAATACTTAGTTGATCAGAAGGTCTTCGATCAAGGCATACTTGTCCTCAACCAAATGGAACGTTTACCCAATATTCTTATGTTTTTGGCCTTCACTATACTTCCATGGATTGTTACATTCTCAAAGAAGTTTTACGATGATTAGTTGGCGATGATTGATACTCCATATAAATCAATATGCTATAAAAATAAGGCTTTAATTTTACAAATTTACTTCTTATTTCATTAGTTATCTATAATATATAAAATATCACATCAAGTGAGAATCATTTTTTGGACGATTTTAACTCTAATACAGTTTAATCATTTCAATAATACCTTACTTTTCGTTTTTCAATATGTAATAAATACTACAAAATTCTTGTCATGTTAATTCTCAATTAATTAACATTCACATCAATCTAGACTCAATGAATCTTGATCTACATGAATATAGAGTTATTATAGATAAATTTATTTATATCCATGTATCTAGAAATTTTAATTAGTGTTTAAATTCATTTATTAACAATTAATTCTTATGTATTAAATACAGCATAAAAATGTTGCTCATTTGTAATGTTTCATCATCACAAAAAATTTGAATCATAGAAGTTGAGTTTTGAAGACGATTGTTATGGGTATGACATTGATAACTTAATTGATCAAGAAAACAGAAAAGGTACCAAATGACTACATGACCACAGTTATTTGGATGAACTTCATCAATATCATGTTCAAAAGGTCAAAGATTTCATGTTCAAAATGTGATTGCTAGCAAACAAATTATTTTTGATAGCCTTGTCGACGTACAAAGAACAATCAACTTTATTAAAGAAACTTTGATAAAACATCTCAAAAGACGGGGATAGTGGTAATTATTCAAAAAGTTAAAAGTTAAAGTCAAAAGTTGCATACAAATTTCAATCAAGACATGTGATATTACTATTCAAAGATTTTTGTAAATAATTCAATTTCTTTTCAAGTCCGAGACTTTGTCTATAAATTATACTTCTTGTTAAAGTTTTAGGCAAAGCGAAAAATATCAAGTTTAGTTCTCTACAATTCAAGTTTGAATTTCTTGTAAAATTTTCGCTTCTTCAATATATCAAATATCAGTGTTATCAAATTATTTTTCATATTACTACTAACGAATCCTCCCACACCCTCTGCGCCTCCTTTGATATGAGATTGTTGTGAGAATACTGTGTCAAACTATTATTTTTACTGTGTCATAGGTCTAACTGGTGTGTAGCCATGGATATCTATTGAATAGTGTTGCTCAGCCGTGTAGCCGGGTATGCGTTTGGTGGTCCCGTTGTAGGCTTTGGTGTAGCGTCGATCTAACCTATAGCATTGTGTCTACAGTAGTAAGATTGTTGTTTTCTCACATTATTTAATTATGTCTTTTATGTCAAACTGGTTTAGTAAAGGTAGAGATTCTAATAGTAATAATTCAAATAAAAATCATATGTCAAATTTTATTCAAGAAAATAATGAAGAAATAGATGATCATAGTACATATGCATCATCTTCATCTTCATATGCATCAAATGATATCAATTCAAAAGAACTTCAAATTGATCTTCAAAATTGAACTATCCCAAAGATGGACAAAAGTTCTATCTATAAGATAGAGAAATTTGATTTTACTTAAAGTTATGTTATCAAAACTTTAGAACAAACAATTCATGTTAAGAATCAAATTGTTTCTATAAATCTTTTTTCAAAAGAGCTCATCATTGCTCATAGAAAGAAATCTCAATATATTCATATCGGTCTTGTTCAAATTGCTGTCAAGCCTTTGTTTAGACTTGGTCTAGACAATCCAGTCTGTATAACCTTAAGAGATAAAAGGTTATTAAGATTTGAACATTCTTTACTTTCCATGATCGAGTCCAATCTTGAGAGTGGTCCAATATTTTCAAACCATTATCCTAATTTTTCTATTAGTCTTCAAGATGGACCTATTCTTAATACTCTAAATCTTCGAATTCAAACAAAAAATTTCGTTGTTGATGATCGCTCAAAAGCTTTTGCTCTAATTTTTAGAGTTTATTATAAACTCTTGAATACGCAGCTCAATATCAACGCTCTCAGATCTTCTCCGAGAGAAGGAAGTCTCTTGATGGAGGTTAATCCTCTTCATTCAAACGTTATTATTCTTAAAAAAATCCTTGAAATCTTCAAGAAAGGGGTTTACATTGGGATTTTGAAAATGTACAAAATCCTGTTCCAACTCCTATTAAAAGGAATCCTGAACAAATCATTCATTTTTCTGATGGTAGTGTCAGAGTAACATTTGATAAATCATTATCATCTTTAAATACTTTTCAAAGATCTTATTCTTCTAGATCTGAATCTAGAACAAGAGATTTTCAATCAGCCACATTTTCAACATCTTCACTTCAAGGAATTCATTTTAATCCTAATATTCCAAAACCTCATTTTGGCCATACTAATAAAGAAGATGAACCAGAACAATCCGATTCTCCTACTCTATCAAATATGTTACCTCCCTCAGAGCATCTTAATCAGCAATGTAATGTAATTTCTTCTATCAATAGAAGAGATGAATTAAAAAATGATCAATCTGTTAATGTCAAAAAATTTAGAAAAATACTTCGAAAATTTTTTTCGAAAGAAGAAATTGAATCTTTCTGGGAAGAATTTTATGATTATCAAGAAGATTTAAACTTTTATGAATGGGCATATGTCAAAGTTTTTAATAGAAAACATTCGATAAAGAAATCTGTTAATAATATAGATATTCCAAAGGGATCATGGAAAACTTATTCGGGAGATATCATTCAATCATCTCATCCTCCTATGCAAGAAATTGTTATTTCTCAAGAAAATACTGAAATTCTTGCTTCACCTCTCAAGAAAATATCCGGTGAACGACCAGACAAATCTATGGTTGTGGCAAAAGATATCAAAAATATTCAAATTCAGAACAATTATACCAATATTGTTCTGCAATCAGTTTGTTCTCAACTCAATAGAATTGAGATAAATTCTAATGTTGAGACTAGGGATGGCAATTTACCCCGTCCCGCCCCGAATGGGGCAAAAAAAATCTGCCCCGACGGGGTGGCGAGACGGGGCGGGGCATGGGGCGACGTCCTGCCGCGGGTTGTGGGGCGGGGCGGGACTGGGAGGGGAGGGGATGCCCCGCCCCCAACCCGTCCTGTGCAAAAGAAAAAAAATTAAAAAATTAAAAATAATTACAAAAATAATAAAAAAAAAATAAACGGAGCGATAAACGGGGCAAATCACCACCCCCGCCTCGCGCCGTCTAAGGTGGGGCGAGGTGGGGGATTGCCTCCACGGGGCGGGGTGGGGCGAGGGTGCCTCGTCCCAAACCCGCCCCACTGCCATCCCTAGTTGAGACAGCTTCTCCTTCTACAGCTCCTTTGTCAAAATCCATGAAAAATAAAATTATTACTCCAAAATTCTGTAGAATTCCTGAAATCATCTCTCATGACAAAAATCTTAATACTGAAAAAAAAAAAGTTTCAGTTATGAAAAATTTCATCTTCAAAAAATATCAATACCATTGATGAAAATATTGAAGAAATAGAATCTCAATTTCAAAGTATTTTTGATAATAATGAAATCCCTCAAATTAATATAATAAGGGGACAAACTTCAAAAATTCTTCCTTTTTATCCTACTCATACAGCTCATGATTTACCCTTCGAAGAAAAACCTCCAAAACAAGCTTCCTATGATGGTAAATCTATCATTGAATGGAATATGAATGGTCTTTCTGAATATCAATTATTCAACTATGTGAAAAAATGGTTATGTGTTATAATTCATACGTTCTTTCAAATATTAATCATGCTGCTGCTTTTAGTGCAATTATTAATGGTTTTGCTGGTTATTTAAAAAATTGGTGGTTCAATTATTTAATAGAAGCAAGAAAAAAAATGAAATTTCAAATATTGTTGACAATCAAGGACAAAATACTAGTTTTACAACTTTAATTTATACTATTGTCAAACATTTTGTGGGAAATCCTACTACTTTTGTTGAAAAGAATTCTGATATTCTCGTGAATCTTTATTTTCCTACTTTGCAAGATTTTAAATGGTACAAAGATATTTTTATTACAAGAGTTATGCTTAGGAAAGATTGTGATGAATCATTGTGGAAAGAAAGATATATCTCTAAACTTCCTAAACTTTTTGCTGAAAGAATCACAAACACTATCAAAAGAGATTATGATAGTGAAGGTTATCAAAATCTTAAGATCTGATAGTCGTAAAGAACTTGGATCATTATGTGAACAATATGGCTATGAAAAGATTTTACCTCCTTCAAAAAGAAAGAAAAAGTATTTTTCAAAAAAAAAAAAAATCCAATAAAAAATTCTATAAAAAAGAAAAAAATTTCAACAACAAAACATTCTCCAAATTTCCAAAAAGAAAATTTTCAATGAAAAGAATTTCAAAAAACTCTAATGTCACTTGCTAGAAATGCAAACAAACATGACATTATTCTAATAAATGTCCTATGAAGAACAAGATTAATAATCTTCAAATTGATGAAGATGTTAAGCTTGAATTTCTTAATCTTATCAATTCTAATTCTAATGAAGAATCTGAATTAGAACAGGTTTTTCAAAATCCAGAAGGGTCTGATATTGAATCAGATAGTTCCTCTCATTTCTCTTCAAGCCAAGGACATGAACTTTGTGGTTGCAAAACTATAAATGTTCTTACCAAGGAAGAAGAACTTATTCAAGATATTATTACTCAAATCAAAGATCCCCAACTCAAAGAAAAATTTAGCACTCTTTTACCTTCTCCTTCTCCTCTAGAGACTGTTAATTTACAATCTATCATGCAGAAATTTTCAAATAAAACCTCTACTTCTGATTTAAAATCAGAAGTCAAATCTATGAAATCTCAAATTTCTACTCTTGAGAAACAGATGAAAGACGTTAGAATAGAAGTCGCTCTTCTTAAATCTAATAATCTTGTTCAAAATATTGCCGAAGCTTCTGAAGATTCTTCAAAAGATGATTCTCATCATCCAAGTTTTCATTCTCATCATCCTTCAGAAGAAGAAAATGAGAAAGCTGAAGGAAAAAAGGTTAATGTTATTAATCGAATTCAGCTTCAAAAATGGTATTGTCATATGACAATTATTGTCAATAAATATTTCAAACTTTCTACCAGAGTTCTTATAAATTCCGGAGCCGATCAAAATTGTATAAGAGAAGGATTAATTCCTACAAAATATTTTGAGAAATCCACTTAACGTCTTTATGGTGCCAGTAGAAAAAAAGGTTAAATATTCAATATAAACTTTCAAAAGCTCATGTCTATAATTCAAATATATGTTTTAAAAATATTTTATATCTTGTTAAAGATCTTGATCAAGAAGTCATGCTTGGTACTCCATTTAGTGTTCAAAGTTATCATTTTCAAGTTGATTCTCAAGGTCTTACTACAAATATCTTTGGACAAGAAATGATTTTTAAATTTTCAAATCCTCTTTCTTATAAAGATATAAATTCTTTAAAAGAAGCATCAATTTCAAAAATTATAAACAAAATTACTTTAAAGAAAAATCATGTTAATTTTCTCAAAGAAGAAATCAAATTTCAAAGAACTTGAGAACAATTAAAGAATTCTTTGATTCAAGAGAAAATTTCCAATTTTCAAAACCAAATCGAGAATGACATATGTTCTACTATTTCTAATGTTTTTTGGGAAAGAAAGAAACTTATTCTCTCTTACAATTTTGATTTTCATGAATCAGTATTCTTACAAAATCTAGACCAATCCAAATGAACAAAGAATTACTTGATTTTTGTATCAAGGAAATTAATGATCTTCTGGAAAAAGGTCTCATTAGACCGAGTAAATCTCCATGGAGTTGCTCAGCATTCTATGTTAATAATTCTACTGAAATCGAGCGTGATGCTCCACGACTTGTAATCAATTATAAACTTCACAATAAAGCTCTTCAAATGGATTAGATATACATTATCTCAAAAGAAAGATCTTCTTAATAGACTCTTCAAAGTTATTATCTTCTCTAAATTTGATATGAAATCTGGGTTTTGGCAGATTCAAATTAATGAAAAAGATAGATACAAAACTGCATTTAATGTTCCTTTCGGCCAATACGAATATAATGTTATGCCATTTTATCTCAAAAATGCTCCTTCTGAATTCCAAAAAATTATGAATGACATTTTTAATCCATTTTCAAATTTTATTATTGTTTAAATTGATGATATTTTAATATTTTCTGAAAGTATTGAACAACATTTCAAACATATTCATACATTCATTCATATTATCAAGAAAAATGGTTTAACGGTTTTTGCCAAAAATATTGTTTTATGCAAACAAATATTAGGTTTCTAGGACATAACATTCATCTAGAAACCATTACTCCTATTCAAAGAAGTATTGAGTTCGTGGATAAATTTCCATATGAAATCTTTGAAAAATCTAATCTACAAAGATTTTTTGGTTGTGTCAATTACGTGTCAGACTTTATTAAAAATATTAGACTGACATGTGCTCCTCTTTTCAAAAGATTACAAAAGAATCCTGACCCTTGGAGTAGAGAGCATACTTTAGCTGTTCATAAAGCTAAAGCAGCTGTCAAAAGTATAACATGTCTTTTAATACTTGACCCACAAGCCTCTATTATTGTAGAAACAGGTGTATCTGACCTCGGGTATGGTGGGGGTGTAAAGCAGATTCCAAAAGTATCAAATCAGGAACAGTTAGTTAGATTCCAAAGTGGAGTTTGAACTGATCCTCAAAGAAACTATTATACTATCAAGAAAGAAATTTTGTCAATTGTTTTATGTATTTCAAAATTTCAAGATGATTTAATCAATAAATAATTTGTTTTAAAAACTGATTGAAAAGCATCAAAAGACGTTTTACAAAAAAAGGTAAAAAATCTTGTTTTGAAACAAATTTTTGTTAGATGGCAAGCTATCTTATCTTGTTTTGATTTCAAAATTCTATATCTTGCAGATTTCTTAACAAGAGAGTTCTTGCAGAACAAAAAGAGTTGAGAAATTTTCTTTGTGAGTATGGATTCATCTTCAACAAAGAAGAAGAATAAACAAAAGAGTTCAAATCCTCAAATTCATCTTCTTACTATAGATGATTATATTTCTGAATCTCATGGATCTTCTTCATATTCTCAAAAAAACAACTTTAGCCTCTAAAGTACCTACTCAAAAAAACCCCTGAGCCCTCAAACTTCAAAAAGGTCGTACAAACTGGTTCTGGTAAATTGCCAGAGATTAATCCATCTCAAAATGGAAACCTCTTGGATTCATAGATATTCATCTCTTGAAGAATGTCTTAATAATTTCCTTCCTCAAAATTTTCATTTCTTACCAAAAAATAACAAAAAACCCAGAGAATATTATGAAATGATTCTAGTCAAAACTAGATCAGCCATAATAACTCATACTCAAAATTCTTAAAAGCAAAATCATGTTGATTTTTCAAAAATTTCAATTGGTTTGGTTTTATGAAGATTGGGGAACCAACCCATGGAATGAGAAACAAATGAATCTTTCCAAAGATTTTTCATTCGAATCTCGTTTCAATTATTTTGACTATATTGATGCTTGGTCTAATGTTTTTTTCTTTAAACCATTTCCAAAATGGTTTCAAACTTGGTTCGAATATTTTGGGCTTGCCGAGACTATTCTACCCAATCTTACTCGTTAAGGGTTCAAACATTTCAAATATGAGGCAAAAACCTTTTAAAACCTCAAGAAAATGTTTTGTTTCAATTTGCAATGAATCTCAAAGTATCCTGGATATTCTGCTGAGATTATCAAATTGTTCAAAATCCTGGATCAAAATATAATGTCAAAAAAGTCGCTAGAAGATTCAAAATCAAATGGTAGACAAAATTCCATGAAACAAATTGCTATCCTAAAGCAATAAACTCAAGGATTCAAGAACAGAGGAATATTGGCATCCCTTCTAGAAAGGAACAAGAGAAGATTGCCGATTTCTCACTGAAAAATCAAAATTATTGGCTATGTTAAGTCAGTGCAAAACTCCGGAGGAACTTTCAATTATTTCAGAAAAAATTGCTAATTTAGCAGAAGCCTCATCAAAGAAATCAAAGTCCGAAACCTCAAATGATGAATCAGACTCTGATCATGCCTATGATAATGAAGACAATTGTTATGGGTATGAAATTGATGACTTAATTGATCAATAAAACAGAAAAGGTACCAAATGACTACATGGCCACAGTTATTTGGATGAACTTCATCAATATCGTCAAAAGGTCAAAGATTTCATGTTCAAAATGTGCTTGCCAGCAAACAAATTATTTTTGCCAACCTTACCAACGTACAAAGGACAATCAGCTTTATTAAAGCAACTGTGATAAAACATCTCAAAAGACGGGGTGAGGTAATTATTCAAAAAGTTAAAAGTTTAAGTCAAAAGCTGCAGACAAATTTCAATCAAGACATGTGATATTACTATTCAAAGATTGTTGTAAACAATTCAATTTCTTTTCAAGTCCAAAACTTTGTCTATAAATTATACTTCTTGTTGAAGTTTTAGGCAGAGCGAAAAAGATCAAGTTTAGTTCTCCGCAATTCAAGTTTGAATTTCTTGTAAAATTTTCGCTTCTTCAATATATCAAATATAATTGTTATCAAATAATTTTTCATATTTATTATCAAATTATTTTTTTTTCATATTATTACTAACGAATCCTCCCACGCCCCCTGGGCCTCCTATATATATTTATTACTCTTCAAAGCGGTCAAGTTAGACGCCTTGACTCCTCTTATCCCAATTTAATATGTGATGAAATTCTGCACGTGGTTAACTTACTTTTCTTTTATAGAATTTAAGAACCTTCCAAGAAATTAAGAACATACTAACAAGATCCAACTTGTTTGAATTATTCATATAAAACTATACAATTTTAATTGAAAGTGCATGAACCTTGTGTCAAACTGAACCTATATATATATATAACCCGTGAACGGCTTTTATTCTCCGTAAACATTGATAATTCAGAACAAAATTGTATTCAATTTTGAAAAGATCAAGGTTTTTTGTTTGAAATTATAGTACAAAAACATAATGTATGAAAATAGTGATTATGATGAGGATCTTGCCCTTCTTGAATCGATAACAAGTCATTTGCTCGATGATTCTCGATTCCCATTTCTGTTAGAGTGGCTGCCGCCGCCTAGCTCCGACGCCGCCAGTAGTGTGATTGTAGGGCGAGCTTGATATCAGCTTTGAAATGTCTGACAATTTGAATTTTCCGACGGTGGCGCCGCCTGAAAGGGCGTTGGAAGTGGATATTGAGCAAGTGACACCGCCACCCAGGGGGAAGCACTACAGAGGGGTCCGGCAGCGGCCGTGGGGGAAGTTTGCTGCAGAGATAAGGGACCCTGCAAAAAACGGCGGCCGTGTGTGGCTCGGGACATATGAGACGGCGGAGGATGCTGCATTAGCCTACGACCGGGCCGCGTATCGTATACGCGGCTCGCGTGCATTGCTGAATTTTCCTCTTAGGATAAATTCTGGAGAGCCGGAGCCAGCTAAGATCACATCAAAAAGATCATCATCCTCGCCTAGTCGTTATTTGTCTTCAGGGTCATCGGAAAATGGGTTGCCTAAGAAGCGGAAGATGGCGGGTGGGAGTGGTGGCGCCACCGGTGGTTCAAAGTAGTGGAATGCAAAGGGTTAGGGTGGTTCTTTCTTACACCAGTGGTTTTTTCTTTCTTACACTCTTTCAATTTTCCCACCCTTACCTCCCAAACTTATAATACAAAAATTTCTTTTTCAGAATTTACTGTTTAAAACTTAACTTATAAGTAAAAAAGTAAATTATGAATATTATTTTGAAGGGACAACGGCAAGACGTTATGATCCCTTTAGGACATAATTTAATTGAAACAAAAAGCAAAGTTAAACTACTATATTGCAAAAAAAGAAAGTGCCTAAATAAATTAGGTGCAAGTTGGATGAGAACAATTGATTTTAATCCTAGAAAATGAGTACCTTGTTCAAGTATGCCTATCAATATCCTAGGGACAGTTTTTGTTGGAGGTGAAGGCGCAAAACTTACTCCATTTGGCAAATTTATAAATGGCATACAAATATAAATAGTAGGATGAATAGTAATGAATTCCACTAATAAGAGTAATATATATAAATGCAAGATTAAAATTAATATTTGACTTTTACAGAATTTATGAATCAAATTATAAATTGAATCCAAACATAGGCCTAGTCTTTAGTCTTGGCACAAACATTTAGTCTTAGTATTTGGTATAATATGTTGCACGCACACTTTAACTAAGGTGTCATATTCATCCGATACATATTGTGTCATGTCATCTCATATTGAATACTAACATTTCCTAAACACTCTATTATTGTCATTTTTATTTCTTAAAAAGTAGTAAAGATATTATTGTATAAAAAATAAATACTTTTATTTAAAAAATTTCAACAACAAAAATTAATAATAAATATAAAACTAAAGATACTGTATAAATGAAGAATTTTAAATAATTTAATCAATAAATCGATGACATTTTGTCCCTTTTTTATTAAAAAAATAACATGTCGACTTTATTAATAATCGTATTCCGTCTTAAAAGATCAATTTTTTAAAGAGTGGTCCAAGCATAAATCCTTATAAGTTGGTCTACATTTTTATCTTTATTCGATGTGATATTTTGGGGTTCAAACTTAAAAGGTCAACATTTTTTTAAGGGAAAATTTAATTAGTAGTATGACCTATTTCAAGTCTAAGAAATAGGGTTTACTTTTTCAAAAATCAGATATTAATTTCAATTTTATTTAATAAAAAATATTTTATTAATTAAATATATTAAGATCGCAATATTATATAATTTATGGTCACGGTTTATTATTAGTTACATCGCAGACGCTACAATCACAAACAACAAATTTTATAGGTCCAATTTATTTCTCGGTCTCAAATTAAATAAATTAATTGGTCACTTATTTTCTTTTGGTCACAAATCAAAAATTTTATGAGTCTCAACTTATTTCATGGTCACAAAATATCAAATTAATTGATCACAAATTATTTTTAGGTCACACGTTATCAAATTATTAATCACAGCTTAATAAATTTTTAGGTCACACATTATTCATTGGTCACAATTTATCTATTTCATTGGTTATGCATTTTTTATTGGTCACACACCAACTAATTTATTGGTCACAATCAACAAAATAATTTGTGACCACCACAAATCACCATTGCCTCCAATGGCACCACCGCCAATACCACTGCAACGACGATGGCCAACACCACCCTCAAATACCACCATGATGACTGCATGTATCAACCACCATATCCGCATGTACCAACCACCTCCACCAATTCCTCAAATCCATTGATGTTAACGTCACCACCACCACAACCACCATCTACACTTCACCACGTCGACCACAATCGACTGCACCTAACATCTACACCATCTTTACCACTGTCGAACACTTCGGCTAGACCACTACGCCATCTTTACCACTATATCTCTACCACCGTCGAACAACACCACCATGACCATCCAAATAAATGGACATACTTTCCCTAATGCACACTACACACCACCACTTACAGCACAGCACAGCAGAGCACAACCACAACACCCACATCGCACCACAATCGAGCCGCACAAAAAACCCATTGGCCACCAAAATCGAAAATAAAAAAAATAGATCTGGGATGGAGCAAGGAGGAGGAACGCGCAGCAACAGCAGATGATGATCACACAGCAACAACAACAACAACAGATCATGCGGTGATGTCGCTGGCAGCGCTCTCCGACAATGGCTTTTAGCGACAGCTTCCGGTGGAATAGAGAGAGAGAGAGAGAACAGAGATAATAGAGACGATGAAAATAATTAGAGTTTTGTGTGGGTGGTTGGTTGGTTGGTTGGCTATAGGTTAGGTAGAATGAATTAAATATTTTGTAATATAATTATGAATATTTAAAATATCATTTATCATCTGATTTTTTAAAAGAAAACTAGTATTTCTTAATTTTGAAATTTGAAGTTTAAAACTCTGGTCTATTGTAATTTTCACTTTTTTTAAAAAATGAGTTACCCGACTATTGTAAGTTAGTCTATATTTTCATCTTTATTCGATGTGAAATTTTACCCTTAAACATGCCTTTACAAGATAGTGACTCATTTGAGCATACCAATCTTGAAATTTGTGTATTCGTTTTTCAGTCTTAATCGGATCGAATTACTCGTTGGAGCTTAATGGACTTTGATACCATAATAGGTTAATTTTTTTTAAATCAGTGGTCCAAATCCTTAAAAGTTATTCAATGTGACATTTTATCTCTTAACAGAAACGTCCGACATGTGTTGAACACACGTGTCTATGCATCCGTATGATTAGAAGATCATTTTAGGCCTACGTTTTAAGTCTTGAATCTTGATAGGAAACTCTTACTATTTGCCATGTTAAAAAGCTAAGCTATTTACACAATGTCAACATTTTAGTGAAGGGACAACTTCATGGGGCGACAAATCTCGTTTCGATTGATTATTGGTGGCCAAGAACAAAGTCCGTGTTGGTATTATACAGACCCCAAAAACACTAAGTAACTACAGAAATGAAAGATCACAAGAGATTTTTCGCCCGTATGCCCGGATGTTCACCCAAATTAGGACTAATCACCCGTTGAGCATAGATCGAAGAGATTATCGCTCAAATTTACTAGAAACCAGCAATAATCAATACAAGATTCACAATACAAATATCCACAAAAAATTAAACCCTCAGACCCAACAGTTTTCTCTCAAAAAACCCTCAAACTGATTACACAAAGTAACCAAAGGTTACTGCTCAAAACAGAGAACATATTCCCCACAACCACGCTTTAATCAACACTAAATCTCACCAAAAACATTTAGAATCAAAGATTACAAGGTAAAAACCAAAGGTTTCAGAGATAAATACATAGAGAATACACCGAGAGCAGAATAAAGAAAACCCCAAGAATAATCTCGAAGCCCCACAGTAAATTGAAAAGTCAAGCCAATAATACAAACAGACAGAAGCATCCAACGGCCACAGTCATTTCACATTGCATCATCTCAGACTTCAGAGTAAATAACTAAAGTCGCACTTTAATTAAAAAATGCGAGAATATACAATGGATTGGGCTGCGGGGTTGCATTCAGAATTGAGCTGGACTCAACAAGATCTGGGCTGCATCATAGGACCATTAATTGAATTACCAGTTTGGGCTACATCATTTGGCACCAAAATTGTTAAACAACTAATATTTAACAATCTCCACCTTGCTTGACATTTTGGGTTTCATAGTAGATTGGAGGTTAACTCCTCCTCCAGTTTCATTTGCTAAATATTAGTTAGAAATAACATTTAGAAGATTCAAACAATCCCTAAACTTATACAAAGTATTTTTGTTCCCATGTCCGCGGATTACATTTAGTTGAAATCTTTTCAATTTTTATGATTTCATTTTCTAAGATATCCCTTATAAAATGAAATTTAATATCTATATATTTAGTTATATCATAAAAAATAGGATTTCTACTAAGATGTATAACGGATTGACTGTCTGAAAATATAACAGCATTATTACTAGAAAAAATCAATTTCATCTAACAAGTTTTTCAACCAAATATTTTCCTCTACAGCATCAGTAGCTATAATATATTCAGCCTTTATTGAAGATAGAGCTACAATTTTTTTGTAACTGTAATTTCCAACTTATGCAGGTATCATTTAAAGTAAAAACCTATGTAGATGTTGATTTTCTATTATTACAGTTACCAACAAAGTCTGAATCAACAAAGCATTTCGGTCTAATTCCAATTTTACTCTTTGAACATAAGTCTTAAGTTAGAAGTTCCTTTTAAGTATTTTAACAACCATTTCATGGCTTCCCAATGATATTCAACAGGATTACTCATATATCTACTTAAAACACTTATAGCAAAGGCAAGATCAAATCTAGTACAGATCATTATATACATAACAGAGCCAACAACATTTGCATAAGGGATCTTCTCCATCCTATTCTTCTCTATTTTAGTTTTAGAACATTGTTCTACTGAAAATTTAAAGTGACTGCCAAGAGGTAAAGTGACATCTTT
Organism: Fraxinus anomala; assembly: GCA_903798345.1. Lineage (NCBI taxonomy): Eukaryota > Viridiplantae > Streptophyta > Magnoliopsida > Lamiales > Oleaceae > Fraxinus > Fraxinus anomala. The sequence goes on from CAIGRN010060194.1 coordinate 14,686, forward strand.
AGAATTTTTCATATAAAATCTACATAGTATTTTTGAAATATAAGACTGTTGAGCAAGAAACAGCTCATGATCACTTATATTCCTGCTAATTTTCATTTCTAGAATCTTTTTAGCTTCTCCTAAGTCTTTCATTTCAAATTCCTGTTTTAACTTTTGCTTAATGAAGTTAATTTCAGTCATATCACACCCAACAAGTAACATATCATCAACATATAATAAAGGTTAATAAGAATCAGGACCTCCATTACCCTTATAGTAAAAATATGGATCATTATAAATGTATCAAACCTGATATACCATTGTCTGGGGGCTTGTTTCAAACCATAAAGTGATTTTTGTAAAAGGCACACATGTTTTTCTTTTCCTTTTTGTTCAAAATCTTTTGGTTGAGTCATATAAATTTTCTCATCCAAATTTTCATGTAAAAAGGCAGTTTTAACATCTAACTGTTCTAATTCAAAATCAAATTGTGAAACAAGTGAAAGCAAAACTCTTATAGAGATGTATTTGACCACGAGAGAATTTTATTGTGGTCAATTCTCTCTCTTTGGTTAAAGCCCTTAACAACTAATCTGGCCTTAAACCTTACATTTTCACCTTTTGAATCACCTTCTTTTATCTTATAGATCCATTTGCAATCAATAACCATTTCCCTTTTTAGTTTATTCACTAAGACTCGAGTCTTATTTTTAATTAACAAGAGCATTTCATCTTTCATTGCAGCAAGACATAAACTTGCATATAATTCCCTCAATGGCCTCTTCATATGAATTAGGCTCATTATTCAAAAAATTCTGAACATTCAAAGCTGTAACAAAATCAGAATCATTATATTTTGATGGTGGTCTTATTTCTCTTCTCACTCTATCCCTTGTAAGATGATAATCTCCTAAAGGATTTTTAGGTTGATCAAGTTTAGGTTCAGGTTCATTATCAGGTTCCTGACCAAGCTCCACCTCAAACTGATCATCATTTCCAGACTTTAATTTTTTCTGAAAAAGTTCAGATTCTTTTACAGCTTTGTTTTGATCAGTTTTAGTTGTTGCTTCTCCTTTTTCTTTAATGCAAGGTATATCTAACTCATTAAAAATAACATTCCCGCTTATTATAACCTTATAACATCCCTATTCTTTCAGCCAAACCCTATAACCTTTAACACCTTCACCATAACCTAAGAAAATACCCTTAACAGATCTGAACTCTAGTTTCCCTTCATTTTGATGAACATAGGTAGCACATCCAAAAAAAAAAAATAGTGTAGAATAATCAACAGAATATCCATTCCAAACATGATCAGGTGTATCATATTTTAAGGTTTTAATAGGACACTTATTTGTAAGAAAAGAGGCAGCTTTAACAACTTCTCCCCAGAATAATTTTGAAAGGCCTGAACTTATCAGCATCCATCTAACCTTTTCTAACAAGGTCCTATTCATCCTTTCTGCAAGCCCATTATGTTGTAGAGTATAAGTTACAGTCATATGTCTAAGAATCTCATTAATTTTACAGAAGCTATCAAACTCTTCATTGCAAAATTCAAGACCATGATCAATTTTAAGTGCCTTTATACGTTTATTAACTTTCAATACGAGTTTTCCATTCTACAAAATTTTTGAAAGTGTCAGATTTGTTTTTCAAAAGAATGACCCAACTTTTCTTTGAAAAATTATCAATAATAAGCAAGAAATATCTAAAACCAGAATAAGTGCATAAGTAGCTGGTCCCCACAGATCAACATGCAAATAATCAAGAATGCATTTTGATTTATGAATGCCAGTAGCAAAAGGCAATTTCTTTTGCTTCCCATAAATGCAAGGTTCACAAAATGACATTCTTTCTATCTTTTCATTATCCAAAACACCTTGTTTCTTAAGAATGTAGAAATTCTTGTCACTAATATGTCAAAGTCTTTTGTGCCAAAGTTCAGATTTATCAGACTGGTAGACTGTTGCAGCAAGAGATTTATTTTGTAAGGGTGAAGCTTTCAAAGTATAAATCCCATTAGATTTTTCAACATAAGTGACTTTTCGAAAATCCTTTTTAAATGTTAAAATACATTTATTTATAGTGGTATTAAAACATTCATCATCAAGAGTACCTAAAGAGATTAAATTCCTCTTTAGATCAGGAATGTATCTAGTCTTATTAAAAGTCAGAACATTCTCATTTTCTAGTTTTAAAATAGTTTTACCAATTCATTTTATTTTGCAAGAAAAGTCATTTCCCAATAATAAAAACAGTCAGAAGCATCTAACGGCCACGGCCATTCCACATGGCATCATCTCAGCCTTCAGAGTAAATAACTAGAGTACTTCAATTTAAAAACGCGAGAATACACAATGGAATGGGCGGCCGGGTTGCATTCAGAATTCGGCTCGACTCAACAGGGTATGGGCTGCATCATAGGGCCATTAATTGAACTACCAGTTTGGGCTACATCATTTGGGCCCAAAATTGTTAAGCAACCAATATTTAACAGTCTGCACTTTTTGATTGGTGGATTAAAGTTCTTTGATAAATTTTGGTTAGTGGATTCTTGTTTTCTATGTGAAAACATAGAAAACTCGAGCCATTAAGTTCCACGGTAATATCCTGGCTTATGAACTAATGGATCCTTTCACGAGCCAAAATTATATGCTGCCAACCTACTACAAAGCAACTTTAGGGCAGAGTTTCTAAGATGTACTCGGGCTTGGAGAATTCAGCCCAAGTCTATGAAATCCACTTAAAACTCAGTGAAGCTAAGCAATGGGAGATAATGTCACAAAATATTATATAAAAAGTCGTGAAAGTTTGTGGGAAGACCTTAATTTGTTCTAAGAATATGAGTTCAAGTGTGTTGAGGATTGTGCTCATTACCAGAAAGCTGTGGAGAAGGAAAGCTTTAAATTGTTGACTGGTTTGAATTCTAAAATTGGATAGTGAGGAGACGAATTCTGGGCAAACCACCTCTTCAATCCATAAGAGAGGTCTATTCTGAGGTAAGGCGTGAAGAAAGACTGCAGAAGGCAGTGCAGCTTGTAGTGCCCAGAAATTTATCATTTCTTACGTCAAGCACTTAAAATAGTTAATAGGCTAAATATATTCACATCACAGCTTTTAATAAATAGACTACATTTTAATAATATGAAAGGTTCATAATCTTTACACATTATCACAATTATGTCTCAATTTTTTTTTTTTTTCCATTGCATTTTTATTTTCAATAACAAAAATTGTTCATGTCATGATTTCTCTCCAAAATTTTATTTAAGAGTAAAAAAAGACTCATTTGCTTATTATATTTTTGAATAAGCAAAAACGATAATACTGCAAAAATACGATTAAATATTTGATTCTCACTTCAAAGTACATTAACAACATTTTTAGACGAAAATCATGATTAAGGACGAGATTTTTTGATTAATGAAATGTTAAAAATAAGAATGTAAAGAAGAAAAAAACTAAGGATATAAATATGATACTGAATAAAGGTTAATGACCTTTAATTTAATTAAAATGTTTTGTATTCATATAAAAAAAATTGTTGTGTGAATATAACCACCTATAATTCTATTATTTGGTGTGGGGTGCTTATTGGGCTCTACCACATATGAAAGTGTTTTACCCAAGGACCGGTCCAATTACTAAAGCCCAATTAAAAGAGGAAAAAGTATTTCTGTTTACTGAAGTTTCTAAATTAGCACTTCAAACCAGGAGAATATATTTCTCTTGAAAACAATTATGAAGTGAGAATAAACACGAACTAAAAAGAAAAAAAAAATCCCCAGACTATCCAATGGTCGAAGCAATGTGTCCAAGCCTAGTTATAAGCATTAATGTGTATTATTAGTTAAAGTTGATGTAATTCCAAAGCTCCAAAATAATTAATTATTCGATTAACTTTCAAAAAAGCAAAAATAATCATCTGAAATTCACAAACTCATGTTATGTTTAGCACGTTAGACTGAATTAAGAAAGATAGGCATTTAACAATGTCAATTAGTTATGTCTGGTTCGGTGCACCATCACTATCAGACAATAGAAACGTGAATACGATAAAGGTCTAACATATTCTTGACCTCCATGTAAAAGTCATATCAAAGGGGAGGAGACAGGAAAAAAAAACTAAAGGCCTATTAAGCAACAAATCTCATCAGAACGTCTAGGCCTATGAATAAGGGCCAAGACGAGGAACCTGAAATGCAGAAATGTCCTCTTAAGTCCGTGAATAGCACTGAAATATCCAGCTTCTACCCACACCATGTGGTCAAGAACATCATTCGAATGCTTCAGTTTTCTTCGAGAAAGAAATTACATTGAAGTTGATTGATTCAGGATTTTTGAGGATCATCTGTTGAATAACTTTGGCCGCATCCTGTAAGAAAGTAACATTTTACCAAATAGACGTCCAAGTGACAAAATAGTAACTTAGGAAAATTGTTGGATAAGAAACGCAAACAAGGGGGAAACACTCCGAGTAACACGAGTCACCTCAAGGCTCAATGTTGTAAATTCTTTTGCAACAGTTTTCTTGACGCTTCATCCGACACAGCATTCTAGGGTGTATACTTCTGCCAATTTTTTTGTCAATTTCATGTTGATTATTGAATTTTATTTTGTTTCAAGTAGGAACTGAACTTAAAACTTTTATTAAAATTTGATAATTCCGTCCAAATCTATTAGTTAGACTTGTCAAATATGTGACATCAGTCTAGATTTTTCCCAGTGGGTCAGCATGTTTAGCTTTTGCATCAATCAAACAAACGGACATGGATGGAATTATCAAATTTGTCACAAGTTCAGCGATGCAATTGGAACAAAGTTTAAGTTCAGAGACCTCCTTGGAACAAAATGAATATTGGTGACCAACATGAAATTTTGCTAAAAATTCTGACACTTTTTAACCCCCTCCTTAGTACTAAGGTTCTTACAAAATAGTTGTCAATTATAAGTCGGGTAAACAAGTGAGACAACCAAAGGAAGCTTGTTTACAAGTAAGAAAACTTTTCCTAAACTCTTTTTTAGGAGCAGGTTTCAAATGCTAGGGCCGAGGTGCAGGGCAAACGTCTCAAGCCATAAGAAACATGGTCTACTGCTCAAGTGTCAGTCACTTGAATTCCTTTAATGCTTAAGATTCCATGACATCAGTTTGTGATTGATTTTACTTGATGCAGCATTTTTATTACACTACTCAATGTTCTTTTACTTGCCATTTTCCATTTTTTCTTTAACAACCGGATTTAAAAGAAACTTATCATACCCAAAAAAATTAGGAAAAAAAATAAAAAACTTAAACCCACCTAACCCTTACAGATAAAGAAGATTACCCGTAATAAGGTGCTTGGAGACGATGCACCATGTGAAATTGGCCCTGCCTTCCTTCCATCAAGCTCGTACAGTTGTCCTGTAAATAACAAGTTTATGGTATATATGAATCCTGATGGTAAATTGCTCTAAATAAAGAACTAAGTGCATGTTTGGGAATAGATATAATCGTTTTAAATTATAAATAAAATAGAAATGAGTGGTGGTAAGTGGGTAGTAATTGTGGGGTTTCACAAAATGTACGAATAAGAAGTAGGTTTGACCAATTATCTTTATAAATTAAGTAGGTGCCAAACATGCAGTAAATAAGGTGGATTCATTGATGCCAAACTGATGCAGATGCTCATACTCGTGCATCAGATTCACTTGAAAAAAAAAAAAAAAAA
>CAIGRN010060203.1:0-14599 GCA_903798345.1 Fraxinus anomala
GCTAGTCAAACAGCTCAAATGGGACTAGTTAGGGATCAAATTGCTACACACATGTGGAATGACTACTCAAGACGTCGTACATGACTCAGTGGATTTATTTTATATTTTGTTCAATATTTGCTCATTTTGTCATGACACGTAAACTTCTAACCGTATCGATTGAACTGTTTTGTCAAATGTAATTTAGATTGTGTTTTTAATATCTGGAAAAAAACATTTGAAGCTCCACCAACTACAAAATTTATTATATATTTTAGTACTACATTAACATTAAACCATTAAAATTTATTGAATAATCAGATTTTTCTGAATAAAATATTATTAAAAAAAATTCTTAAAATTTCAAAGTAAATGAGTTTTTCATTTTTATGCTTTCAGAAATAGTTTTTTAGAATGGCAAAAAGAACGCATTTTCAAAAATTTCAAATCACTCAAAACACAAAACATAAAAAAAATTCAAAACTCAAAATTGAAATACGAAGAGAACGATCCATTAGCTTCTTGTTTATACCATTCGTAACCTCGATTTGGTCGAGTTTTGATCTAAAGTTTTAATTCATCCTGTTTAAACAGAAGATGAAAGAAATGTGTCTATTGCCGAATCAATTCCTTTTTAGTGCATCTTTTTGCAAAAATTAGAATATACCATAGATTTACGAGAGTCAATTCAAACTCATGTATGCTTATATTTTTAAAACAAATAATTTATTTCTCGTGTTTATTTTCAATTATATATTTATATAATAAAATATTACACATAACATTAAAAAATATTTCTATTTTTTAATCATATATTCTTAAAAAATTATTATTCAAAACATTATTTTTTCGTAATAATGAACATCAAATAGGGCGCAATATTTATTTAAATAATGGACTTCAAATTGAGTTGTACCTTGGTAGACAAAAATAAAGGGCAGTTTCGTCTTTGTAGAAGGCAAGTGCTGGTACATTTGAAAATTTGCGTGTACCTTCAGTGACATGTCTCTTGGACAGTGTACTTTGCTGAACAAGTCCTATCCCACAACTTCCTCCTCCTTCTCCACTGAGACACGAGAGTCACAGAGAGTATTCCCCACCCATCTTTTCCCTTCTTCTCGAGAAACTCACGGCGAGAAACCAAACAACAACCAAAAAATGAAGCTGTTAAAATTAACAACCACCTTATTTTACTCGTTAAACTCCATCAGAACTTTTAGAACTAAGCTAAGCACCCAAAGTTTCGGAGCAAGCTCTGCGCAATACTTTCAAATAAGCTCTCTGTTGAGGTGGAATCACGGAGTTTTTATGTCCAGAAGCATTTTTTCATCTGCTGCCCACAACATTTCGTGCTCGGGAAATGGGGTAGGTGGGAACGAGGAGGATCAAACTTCCAAGGCTGCCATTCCTGTGAGAGCATTTTTTTGCTCCACTAGGTTCGAGTTCTTGCATCTTTGCATTTTACTGCGTATTGTTATCGGGGGCGGATTTGCATTTATGTGGGTACAGATTAGTTGGAGTGTAAATACTGATTATTCAACCAAAACAGAAAACGTGAAATCTGTGCAATATGTATTTATTTCTATCTTTAAATTGTAGGTTCTTCCGTTGGACAGTGTTTGTACTACAATAATGCTTATGTAGCTTGTTCTAATATTACTCGTAGACTAGTAAATTAAGTTGCAGAATATCGTTTGATGGGTATCAAGATTGTTTCTATTTAACTATATAAAAATAAATAACATCGGATTTGGTGACCAGCTGACTCTTATTATTGATTCGATCATGTTAATAAATGTGTATAACTTTTCTTGCTTTTGGGATAGAGGAGGATAAGGGAGATGCATTGCATAAAGTGGGAGAGTTGAGAAAATTTTGAGAATCTTCAGAACCAAGTTAGCATATGTACTGTTCTTGACTATTGAAGAACTCGGCAGGAGTTCAGATTTTTTGAGGAATAATTTTGGAGTTCAATTCTGAGTATCAAAAGAGCGTACGTTGAGATGTTCTTATGATTGGACAATGCAAAATCTCCATTTTTTTAGTGAAGAGCAAAATATTGATAAAACAATTTTTCAAGAGAAAATATATAATTTAATTTTTAACCACACGATGAAGAATGTGTGGCTCCACCACTGATTGTTATTATTGTTGTGATGCTTTTGTTGTAGTGTTAATTTGAGGACTTTGGTGGAGCAACATAAACAGAACTTTATTACTCATTCTTCTCCGATGACAAATTATGTGGTTCTAGGATTTGGAAATTTGAACCTCGAGAATGTAAGTTTCGTTTTTCTTTCTATTTAGCTTACAATATTTTTGGCAAACAATTTTTATTTTTTATTAATTTACACGTCATCGATGTATAATTTGTTTTATTTAACTATGTATAAATATGACATTATGTATTTGATTTAGATACAAACAGTTTAAAGAGTATACTTGTCATGTTGTTAACCGTCTTGATGTTCTTTTCTCTAGATTAGTGAGCATTCATTTGTACGAAGTACATTATTGTCAATGATATTGCACGTGGTATTTCTTTAGATAAAACATGATCGACAATATTTGACTCTATGCATAAATATCCTTTTAAGTGTGTAATGTCGTTTCAGGGCTTGGGTGCTAATTTAAGTGGGAATGATTGCTATTATATGGTAGTTTTTCAATATGGATCGATTGTCTTATTCAACATCCTAGATCATGAGGTTGATGAATATCTGAAAATTGTTGAAAGACACGCTACAGGGTTGCTCCCCGAGATGAGAAAGAACGGTATGTTCTTTATTCTGTTCTTAAACTTGTGCAGAACTTCTGTCATGTGATTGTGATCATGCAATAATGTGCATTGATATCTATCATTGGCAAATTTTTGATAACATGTTCATACCTTGTTTTTTATGCCTGCTTCACTTGAAGCCATATATTTTTTACTTTCAAAACAAAACAAAATATTATTTTCATATACAAAATTGTCATTTCTCTCAGTTCCAAGAGAATTAGGAAGTTGATGTTGCACATTTTACGTAGATCCTTCTCATTGGATTCATGACTTGTAGAATAAATGATGGATGACAATCACGTAGAAAGAGTTATTAGTACATAGCGTCTCTACCTTTCAATATTATTGTAGAAAGCGTCCCTACCTTATTTATTTTTTGACACGTTCATCATTAATTACACATTTGATTGCCTAACAACATCATTCCATCCATTCATCGCGAATATTTCCGTTAATTGAACATAAAAGTCAATTTTCTTTTCAAAATGGAAGGGTAATATAGTCTTACAAAAAAAACTCCTTTCTTCCTCCTTTATGTAGGCACGGTTACCTTGCGGTTTCTCATTCAAAAATTTCCCATTTCTTCCATTTCTTAGTTCATTCCTCCCTTTCTCCTCTCCTCGCCTCGCCATACAATGGAAGCATTGTTAGTGCTTACCCTTCACTGATTAGGTAACACACTAAAGTTTTTCATCGCATAGCAATTAGCAAACCAATGGCAAGCAGCCCGTCACACGGTGGTGGCTCAGCCTGATATCAGCGCGCAGCCACAGACCAATCTGCTGAATAGGGGGTGCAGTCAGTACAACGCAACCAATATAAGGAACTTTTTCGACAACCTTAACGCTACCTTTGCCGACCTGAGAAATCAGTTGTCCAACGAAAACAAATGGTTTGTCACTGCGCAGCAGTTGAGATCTTCAGATCCAGTCTATGCCACAGTTCAGTGTATAAAGTATCTTTTGACGGCTGATTGTGTGGCTTGCTATGATGCAGCTGTTGCTCAGATTTGGAATTGCTCAGCAGCAAATGGAGCTCGTGTCGTATATGATGGTCGTTTCCTCAGGTAATTCTACTTATCCAATTGAGTCTGTCTTGCTAAGCTAAAAATGACAATACTTCCTCTTTACAAGTGGATTTAAAAAATAAATAAAAAATTCTACTATGCGCCACCACCTGCGTGAGATGGAGAAAGCAAGAAATTCTGGAGCATGTGACCATGTGAAGGATAAGAAATAAACAGTGTGTTAAAAATAATTAGTATTTGAAGGATGTTAACGGATGTTGGACTTGGAGGAGAGGAGAAGGGGAGGGGAGGAATGCACAAAGAAATGGAGAAATTTTTGAAGGGAAAACCACAAGGTAACCATGCCTGCGTAAGGGAGGAAGAAGGGAGAAAATTTTGTAAGAATATGTTACCCATTCATTTTGAAAAGAAAATTGATTTGTTGTGTTCAGGAGATATTCACAGTAAATGGATGAAGACCTTTTTTGGCAATCAAATATGTAATTAGGGGTGAAAATATCAAAAAATGAAGGTAGGGACGTTTTCTACAATATTAATGAGAGGTAGGGACGTTGTGCTAATTACCCCATATAAAAGGTCTATCAGTTAATGAGCAATTTATGTCAGTATAATTAGAATTTTAGCTCAATTATGTTTCTAGATTCTGGAATCAAATACGTGTTTTATTTGGTAATTCTTGATACATATTTTCTTCAAAATTTATAAGCATATAATATCACATAGTTTGTGTCTCACTCTTGGTCATTTCTGTGTCTCTCCTCTCAATTTGATGAATTTCTGAATTGCTTCGGAAAAAAATAGAGTATGAGGTGAGAGAGAAGCCAACTTTGAACACATTGGTGCAACGTAGGTCAGATTACATAATGCTACAGTACCTAAATATTGAAAGGATTCGCATCATTGGTAGTGTTCTTGGTCAAAGTATTGCTCTTGACTACTATGTCCATCAGGTAGGTATCTTATCAACTTCCATGTTTCACCTTTATGACAATGCAACTTTATTGGTTGTATCTCGTTGTGCTCTATGTGTGCTCTTTCAGGTTGATGCAATTATTGTAGAATTTTCTGACTTCAATTTTGGGATGGTGGACACTGGAACTATAAAAATGGAGCCAAAAAAGATCTATCAATTAGTCGGAAAGGCAAATTCCAATCTTGCCGATATTATTCTTAAGCTGGGTCTATTTGAGAGGTAATACTTCCACAGAAGTGCTTTAAGAGGACAAACTTTTGGTTGAATGGTCTTCCATTGAGGGATTCTTTGCATCATATAGGAAGAGTATTACATTATACAATTATGATATCAATCTGAATACGGTAGATGTAATCAACATAAATATGATACATACAATTATATACATTAAAATGGTAATATAGACGCCAAGTTGTAATATCCATTGATTTCATTGACATCCCTTTCAAATTGATGCTGAATGATCAGGAAGCATCAATTTGTGGATAATGGTTTCTTGTGGATAATCAAGTGGTGAGCTGTAATCATTTTCCTTAATATATCTTAATTATATTAAGAGGCAAGTACAACAATGTAATCATACACAAGCGCCCGTGGAAGGTATTAAGACTAAATATTGGAAGTATTGGTAGATTTGACTTTCCTCACACTCATTAGTATTATTTTCTGTACTTTCAGTTTTTGTCACAACGTTCTTAAATAGGATTACCACTAGTGTAAACAATTTCTAATCCTAGATATCTGACCTTTTCATTTGTTTCCTTATTTAGGAGATTTAGTGAACTCTTCTAACAATATTTAAGTATGCATCCCTATTCTTTTAAACAGATTTTTTTTGTCTTCTCACATAAGACATTCTTCATGGTATTCAGATCAGATATAGCTTGGAAGGATGCTGAATATGCTAAGATTTGGGAGTATCTCCGAGATGAATTTGATTTGACTAAAAGATTTGCTAGTCTTGATTCTAAGTTTAAGTTTGTCGAGGTACTATGTTTTGGGAGACTTTATATACTTGATATGATTTCCTTTTGATGTAAATGATTTTTATGGTTGATGTTTTTGTTTTCCATTGCAGCACAATATTCTTTTGCATAAACAGATTCTTCTGAGGCAGTCAAAGATTATGGATTGGCTCTGTAACTGGTTCGATTAATTTGCCGAGGCATTCTGCTTATATATAAATTGCTATATCCATGTTAATTGTTGACTGAAAATCCATCAGCTTTTTTTTGTCACGAGTTATACCATAGTAGTATTTGAACAATGCAACTTTTTTCTCACATGAAGGAAATTGAATCCTTTTGATGGAATAACCTTCTTTATTCCCGATAATTTTTAGAAGTATGCTTGAATGTCTATTGGGATTTTATTTATTATAAAGCTTAACAGCCAAGTGCTCCATGCAGTTATATCCTAGATTTTGTTTGTTTATATCCTTCTTCCAGGAGTGAAATTTTGCTGATTCAAAACATTGAGGCAATGGCCTTAAGCAAACAAGTGGGTGTGGGGGGATATTCAGGGTTTTTTTGTTTTTTGTTTTTTTTTTTTTAAATAAGCTATTTGTGCAATTTGGTTGACACCTTGATTGATAGATTGATGATCTGAAAGTGTTATAATGGTTGGATTAAATGTGTGATATTTGAAAGATGATTTGAGATTGTGCAAGTGTAAATTCAATAATCCAGTGTGTAAGATCAGGATGTATATATAGCAAGAATTTTTTTTTTTTTAAAGGTAGGCTGAGATTTTTTTTTTAAAAGGGTAGGCTGAGATTTTTTTTCCCCCCCTTAAAAATCCTATTTAGTGAAATTTATGTATGGGATAATTGCAATTAAGGCCCGAAACCTTTTAAACAGTTGTAGATTTTTTCCTAACTTTTCAATCGTTGCAGTTATCATCCAAAATCTTTTTAACTGTGAGTGGATGGATTTCATCCATTTTTTTGTTAGTTGATAAAAAAAATTGAGTTGACCATTTCTTGTTTTTGTTTTTTTTTTATAAAAAAAAAAATTAAAAATAAACCAAAAATTAAAACAAATCAAAACTTCGTCATCTCATCCCAAATCAAACAAAAATCACAATCATCATATGCAGCTGCAAGTGATAGCTAATGCCACTACTCCACTAACTGTTGATAACCACCGCCACCTCAAAGTCGTCGCTCAATATTTTCAATTCCAAATCACTCTCCTCAAAGTCGTAAATGGACGGATTGAATGTTCATTTGCATACCAAACCTTTTACACAGAAGTTTCCACACATGAACACAATGAAAAACAAATCAAAATTGAATTCAGTTGAGTTGAAGGAAATGTTTTGTGGAGACAACATCATGGTGTATTCTGTCATCTCTTCGGGGGTTCCGTCCGCACGTCGTAAATGGAGTTCACATGGAGGATAATCGTTTTTTGAACATTCGGCCCAAGTGTGTATATATTGTGAGTGCATCTGATTTACTTCGACGACGAACCAGAAGGAAAGAACGTCACTCATCAAGATTAATCGAGTGAAACTTGAATACTTGGGTCATTAAAAAAAATTGAGTTGAGTGCATAACAACATTTAAGAATCAAAACGTTTAATTCATCTACCCAATCACGCAAAATAATTTATGGGATCCGTAGCCTCTTGAGTACGTGTGAAATAACATGTGAATTAACACATGCAAATGGATAAAAAAACAATTTGAACACGAGTACAAATAACACTAATTAAGAAAGAATTGTAAACAGATCTATGGAAAAAAAAAATTTACAATTTGTACATCCAGAGTTTACATTACGGATGACATCCCCCTCACCGGGGGAGGGTAATAAAAAAAAATCGCGAGCCCCGAGCCCCACCCCATGTGAGAGGGGTTTCAACTGGGGTGTAAACCCCCGCTACACACATAGCAGATCTCATGGAAAAATAGAAAGTCACAAAAATATTCATCTAAATTCAGGTCAATTTAACATTCCATAACAAAATTCATCTAAGATATAACACAACTGTCTTTTCTGCACCTCAAAGTCGTCACTTGAGGTGATGGTGATGGTGATGCCGACGAGTTTCGATCGATCAAAGTTTTGGGTTTCCTCGTTGGTTGTGAGGTGGACTGAACTTTTGGATTTTTGGTTTGTTGTGGAGTGGAGTGGGGTGGGAGATTTTGGGTGGGTTCACGAAGAAAAAATTTATTTTTTCGGTTGTACTATATATACATAATGGTTTGTATGCACCTGATGTAGTGAGGTATAATTGAATTAGATTTTCTTCAACCAAATAAAATAAAAGTTTCCATCTCTTTTTGACATCTCATCTGTATATAAATTATTATGTAATCCCTTACGTACAAATAACATTATTCATATTTTTCTATCATTTTTCCTTATTGGGGGGTTTTAGTTAGTTAATGGCGATTTGGATATTCTCCATCCATTTGGGTCTCAACTTCTTCGATTTGAAAGGTTTGGAGCCTTAGCTTCAATTAACCCTTTATATATACATATCGAGGAACGATTGCAGAAAATATTATTCTCGATATTGTAATCACTTTTTATTATTGTATTTCTATAATTTGATTGTGTAACCATACAAATATTGAGTGGATACAATTTAAATTAATGTACATGCATCGGACAAGGTCCGGCAGCAATGGTGGACTCAGGATTTTGAGTCAGCACGAGTGACTGTGGATCGTTCACCATTGTCAACAATAAAATATTAAGAGCCCGTTTGATGACAATTTTTTTTTTTTTTTTACAAAAAATGCATTGATGAAGAATGTGTGGTTAAAAATAAGGAAAAGTTTTGAATTTGCACGTAATATTATTTTATTGAAAAATGTGCGGTTGAAAGAAGATAGAAAAATGCATTTAAAAAAAAAAGTAAATCAAACAAGGTCTAAAATTTAAATATAACAAATATTTTGTTCAAACTGACATATATAATTTTGTTGTAAAAATTAACAATATTTACCTAATGATATTGTGACAACGTTTTGTATAATTCAAAGGAAGAGCACGGGTTTGAATTTTTACAATTGCATTAAAATCGCTAAAATATAACATATATTATTTTGGTAAATTTAATATCAAATTTCATGAGTGCCACAATGGTCAATCGATCAATATCCTACGGAGAGGTCACGGGTTCAAATCTCCTCCTTTATTCCATTTAATTTTGGTAAAAATTGTAAAATTAAAAATATTTCACAATAAAATTGTCAGAAAATGAATTCGAAACAGGACCTCTCATGTGAATAAATAAGTTCTAGCCAGAGCTACAAGAAATGTATGAAAATAAAAGAACTTACCAGATATATAATCTGAAAAGTTTATTCCTTCTCAACAACAAAAAAAAAAAAAACTGTTCTTGGCGAATCCAGCACACGCGGCCGTCGGGTGCTGGGTCCACCACTGTCCGACAGAAAGAGTACATGTGAAATGATCACTATTTGATGAAGGATAGTTTATCCATAATAAGTGTCTATTTGAATATTATTATTTGAAAATTCTTTTTTTTTATATATACTCTCACATTCACACAATAAAATATTTTATACGTAAATTTGAAAATCTGTCATACTATTTAACCACACATTCTTTTAGAAATCGCCATTCAAAACTCTTTTGGGGCTACATAATGATTGTCAAATTGGGGTTTAACTAATTGTCATTGCGTAGAAGTAACACCATCAACGCCTAAGTTACAGTTTAATGCCTCAATCTAGACAGGGTTTGAATTCCCCAACCCTCTTCATTAATGTAACAAGTAATACAATTAGGAGGGGATTTTTGTGGCCTAACCTCCAGATAATACATGTTCGGACAAAATTTGCAATTGTAAGGGATCACTGACCAGTAGTACTAAATTGATAAGTTGAGTTATCGTCACACGAGAAATAACGTTCAACTAAAATTTATCACTTTATCAAATTCAATGGTAGTAACACAAATAGATTGTTGTTTTGAATTATACTAAATTAAATTGAAAATACTATAAAAGGTTGGGTTTTTATCAAATAAAGGAATGCGTGTATTGGATTTTAGAATCCACTTATTAATATCTAATTCTAATTCTCGACTTATGTAAATTTTATTGAAGTGTTCGTGGCAATCGATAATCTAGTTTTATCTAATATTCTTTTTTAAGATATATTAAATCTACATTTAACACAACCCGACCCGACCCTATTTCTAGTCCAAATTTATATGTCAAGCACGCATTCAATAATAGAATTATCACATACGATTGCACAAGTCATTAATATCATTCCTAATATCTATTGTCCCTGTGTTGTATTTGCAATGTTCCACTTATTGTGAATTTTTCAACACTATAAATAATCAACTTATTTGTCTAAATGGTGATTAAGCATTCAAAGAAACATATTTGATGCAAATGCAATCACAAACACAAGAATTAATTAAAGAAATAATAAGTCTTGAATTAAAAACTAGAAATCAATGATTTCATCACCCATTCAATACATTACAGTGTTTAGCCTAGCGTGGTGATATAAAAATTACGAAAAATATAGAACTACATCACTCGAGGTAAAGCAAGTGATGAGGAACTTGAAACTCAAAAACTCCACTTTTTCTTCAACCCGAGCCTTGAAATTACAAGATTTGTTGTAAAAGTCCTCCTGCCGCTTGCTAGACTTTTCTAAAAGTTGCAAACCTTCAAAGCCTTGTCCATCACAGAGACTTCACCTTTGCATTTTTAGTTTTTCTCAAACTTGCCAACTTTCAGAGTCTTGTCCATCACAGAGGACTTCACCTCAACAGTTTCAGCTTTTCTCAAAGCTGCCAACCGTCAGAGCCTTCTCCATCATAAAGGACTTCACTCTACAGTTTCAGCTTTTCTCAAAGTTGCCAACTTTTAGAGCCTCATCCATCATAGAGGACTTTACTTTTGCAGTTTCAGCTTTTCTCAAAGATGCCAACCTCCAGAACCTCTCCTGCATGGAAAACAATGATACCTATACAATTCGATAATTCTAAGTCCATGCATTACAAAAATGTCCATCCATGGACTTGAGGGGAGTAGCCGAGTGATGTGACCAGATCTACCGTATCACTACTCAACAATACATTATCTTAGCACGAGACTTCTTCCCAACAAAGTCCATGCACTACGTAAATGTTCATACATGAACTTGGGGAACTATTGTTATGCCTCCTAAGATTGAGGCTCCATGTCACCTTCAATGTCAATGAGGGGCCCTACCAAAGTGATGGAAGGCCCACCAAAGTGGAGGGGACTCGACGAAGTGGCAGAGATCATATTCGAAGTGCCTGGGTAACGAGGTGTCGAAGCCATTGGAGTGTGCCTACTCAATCGAGTTGCCCGAGGTGGTAAATCAATGATATCACACGCACCGTAGCCCAGGAAAACCTTTGGAAGTATCCTTTAATGGATTGATGTGACATGACGCTCTTATGTCAAGTAGCAAAAGGTGAAGTTAGCCCACTTTTTAGAAAGTAATGATGATCGCATTAAATGACTGCCTGCCTATGAGGAAATATTGGGCACCCCTGTTGCTAGATGCATCCACGTGTCTCCTCATCCAACGGTCAACACTTAACCTTAAACAATATATAAATCTATACGCCATGCCATGCAAAAGGTAATGCAACTTTCATCTCTACATTTCATATTTTACCCCTAATACTTATTCATAAAAACTAACTTGACCGTCAGAATGCTTGCGATCACCTCCCCCACCATCAGAAAAAGCCAAGGGCAACTAACGGTGTGTTCAAGTGTGTAGATGAAAAGCTCAAGCGAACGCAAGTGGGATCAGATTCTGTTGGCCACGTGGAGACATTTTTTGAGGTCAACAATTATGAATGTCATAATATTTTTATCTTGAAATTTGATCAATTAAAAATTGATAAACTTTAAATAAAAGTTAACCAACAAATACCAATTGAATAACTTGATTTGTCTAATCTCAAACACATAACATGATTTGATATTAGTATATAAGATTTTTTTTTTATTGAGGTGAAAATAAAAAGATAGTTCAGTGGGAGAGAGAATTCTTTACAAATCCCGTGATGAAAAAGATTAAGCTTATAGGGAGGTCTTTATAATCGATATAAATTATAGATGTAATGCATGAGCGTTGTACTATTGCCCACTTATCGCTCGACTGGTGCTCGAGCGCCACGCGATGCCCGCTTCGCGCCAGGGCGCCACTCGAGCGCCGATGATATCCGACCCGAGATTTGTTTTGTGATTCCAAGATACTATTTCCATCTAAAACACTGTAACTAGGGTTTGACATGTATCCTAGATATAGCATCTATTTGGTGCTTATTAAAATCTAGATTTTAATTTAAGTCAAAGTCAAAATTGATTTTAATCACATATTTTATGAGTTCCACAACTTTTCAACTACGCATTTCATTATGTTATATTAAAATCTTACTAAATAGGGACATAGTTGGCTCTTCATTACGAGTTAGAAAAGTAAGAAACACAAAATCGTTGTACACTTTCTCCATATTTTAGTGAATTCTCTTTCTTTGCCAATTATTGTGTTCTTGTGCATTTGTGATCGTTCACTTTATATTTTGCCATATTATCTCGTTATTCTCTAACAATAACACTGATAAATACATTATGTGATTAAGGTATTGTAATAGTAGTCTCATAGGTAGGTGCTGGAGATCTGATGAAAATGTCGTGCTCAAGCCAATGACACCATAAAAGATATGAACATTAAGTTTTGACATAAAAATCTTGAGATCAAATCTCCTCATTCCCTCAGCCCAGAGGAGAGAAGATTGCCACTTCCCCATATACAAAAACATAACATGATTTCACAGAAACCATCTAAATTCGTCATATAAATTCATATAAGGAAGGCTGTAGGTCAGGCTAGTTATCAATTTAAGGATTGAATGTTCTCTAGTGCTGCATCCAGAAAAGATGCAGCATATTTCACAGCCAGAACCACCACCCAAAACATAAAATATTGATAAGAGTCTATAAAACTTAACAGGGAACAATCAATTTTGCCTGCTATAGATAAGAAAGTAATTTTGTTCTTACAATGCTCTTGGATGTACAAGACATATTACTCTGTTGGTATCAGAGCTTCAGAGTCAAAATCTGGGAGAGATATACCTTGAACATATATGGGATTCTGGGATTTTCAACATATTTGCCCCAAAATTTGCATGTCAGCTTGAAGGTTGTCAGAAAAATTAAATTTCAAAGAATTTGTATGATTCAAAGTCTTTAAGAAGGATAGAAGAGCTTCAAGAACTCTGCCAACTTACGAATCGGCCCACCTGTGGTTCCCCTTTCCTTTGATTATTGTCACACAATTTATATCATCGCCATGAACTTGAGGACGTGCAATTTCACGCAAAGCTTCTCTATCTTCTGAAGAAGATACATCACACCATGTAGCAAACACTCTAGTTGTCTGTAAAAGAACATGAAACAGCATTCAATAATTTTTATCAAGACAGAGTTTGAAAGGAGAAAAAGATGGGAAAATTTTCATTCACTAGATTTTGTTCGACTATAAGTCTTCCAGATTTTCATAACATTTAAAGTATAAACTATGTCTGTTCAAACAAAATGAAGAACTGATCAGAGGCTGCTGGATATTCTTAGCTATCTGGGCAGACATTGAATGCTCATTATACTCTCCACAGGACAAGATGGAATGAAATATTAGCACCGGATTCAAACAAAACAGTACCACGAAATAATTATGAGCACTGCATATTGAGACTCTTACAGTATGCAAATATCACAACTCTGCGATATTAAATTACATTCGCAAGGTCACATCTACTCCATATTTAGATGCAACATTTAATTTGCAATTTTTCATACTACTTTCACAAAGAAAAAGGTTTATTCTTTTTTTTTCACTTTCTAATTCTACCTTTCATTAGAGAGGGTGAGAGTCCACTGGAACAAAAACTCAAGAAATTCGATGACGAATGCTTATTATTTTATTTTATTTTTTTGAGAAAGATGATGAATTTTTCGATAACATAAAAATTTTTAAAGGGGAGAAAAACAAAATTGGAGTCAAGACGAGAGAATAAAAGAACATGGAAAAGGCATCCATCTCATTCTGACAAATTTGACGACTAGTTAGGGGAAGGTGGACGAGTCA
Organism: Fraxinus anomala; assembly: GCA_903798345.1. Lineage (NCBI taxonomy): Eukaryota > Viridiplantae > Streptophyta > Magnoliopsida > Lamiales > Oleaceae > Fraxinus > Fraxinus anomala. The sequence goes on from CAIGRN010060203.1 coordinate 13,898, forward strand.
TACATAAAAGGTCATAATTGTTTCAATTTTCAAAAATTCCTGTTTTAGTGACTGTCTAAAAAATTTCTCAATATCAGCACATGCAACAGATCACCACGCATGCAACTCCGAAAATTTCGAATAATCGAACAAGGCGAATAGATTAAAACCTGCCAATTTTAACTTGTATCACATCAATATTAAAAAAACTTGTTTCTTCCTTTACAGGGGGTTGGAGGTGTGCTGTGTGGGGTCCTTGTACAATCAACAGATACATTGCTTGATCATGACTGATGGACAGCAGATACTTCCCGTCTAGAGGTGGCAATGGGTCGAACCGTTACCTACACGAGCTCAATTCGTGCCCCAAGCTCGCACAAAATGGGTACTCAGCGAGCCGAGTAAATATATATTTTCTAAAATATTTTTATTTAAAAAAAAAAGAAAGATAAACCCTCTTCTTTTATTCTGGTTTGGGACCGGTTACTTCAATAATTAAAATTTCGAGTAGGCGGAGTTAAAAATTGAACACGAACAACTTGTTACGTGTACAATTTTTTTTTTAAAAATTATAAAGGTATTAAAATAATTTTTTTTGATGAATATGGTTAAATTAAATATCACTTACTTGACTACATGCAATTTCGACATATTTATCTTGCAGTCGATAATGAGCGTCTTCCCAATCCTTCACGCATATTAATACTTCTAAAATATCTTCTT
>CAIGRN010060210.1:0-28925 GCA_903798345.1 Fraxinus anomala
TAATTATATCGTTTGCATCATCTCTCCTTTTTACTTATCGTTTTTATATTCGTTGTTACTATTTGAATTAATTTATTTAGTCTTTACTTGCTTGAATTTAGATTAATTCTTCGAAAAAGTTTTAAAAACTAATTCACCCCCCTCTTGGTTAATTATTCTTGGGCTAACAAAAAGGATTCAAACTTCCTATCGACTAAGGTTTTCGAGGGACATCTGAAAGACATGAGGTTGCAAGATATGACATATACACTCTAGGGCAAGTGGGAGATTTATTGGGTTGTATGCCTATATATTATATTTTGCTATGATAAAATAAAAAATAAGTTGTGATTTTATTTGCATTTATTTATTATTGAGCATGCGAATTAAAATATTTGTGATCACTTGTAATAAAATAAGTTGGATACTTACGTTGAGAAGTACAGTGCGACACAATTTATATTTTGATCACAAATAATTTGTTTACAACCAATGTGTAAGGGTTGACATCTTGTACTCTAAGGTTGTAGTATTGATTAATTCACTATTTGAGTTTGTGATTTGTCATTATCACATAAATAGTTAGAGGTGATACTTGTAAACCTGGAGTGTATTGAACGGACAACGTGTCGAATTTAATTCTATAGCACGACCGTGCGGAGAATTAAATTCCACTTGATTGTCGTATATTTCATCTAAATCTCTTGACATGATTATGCATATCTTTTTTTCATGACTTTAGTAGTTTTTTAATTCACCAATAGGTAAGATCAATTTGATTGATCAAATATCTTGGTGAGTTGGGAACTTGAAAATGAGTAAAGTAGAGAACTTGAATTCATGTCGGGAACCATCACTTTGAAAAATAGGTAGAGTGAATACTTAAGTATTTTCTTTTGAATGGTTAAAATTTGAGTTTAGTGTTTAGTGACTACTAAACTTCGATATCTGTGATTAGTTCACAGTACCGTTGAAAAAAATGATACTTAAATTAGTGAGAATAATTAGAGGGACAAAATGATTATTTATATTCGTACCTAACTATCGAATTTCGAAAGAGGATAAAATACACACGGCAAGTCAGAGAAAAACATTACAAATTTATTGGCTTCTATGATTTTATATATTTTGAGAGTTCAATCTTTTGCTTTTAGTAGATAAAATAAAAACTAATAATTAGATTGTGAGGTCTAAAGTCGACTAGACATGATCTACCTATTAGAGTTTGGATAATATATGTCTAATCAGGTCCTTGTGGTAGCTCTATAAAATATTGAAATTTGATTACAGTAATTATAATAGTTTTGGACTTAATTGTAATTAAAATAAAAAATTTTACTTAGTTGTAATTGCTATAAAAATTGTAAACTTCATTATAATTGTAATTGAAGTTCTGTGACTACACATGTAATTAAATGTAAACTAATTGAATGTAGATTTTAATTAAAACTCATATTAGAAATTGGAATTATTACTGTACATGGATTGAAACATCTTTATCTCTATAAATAGAGTAGATGGACATAGCAATATTCTTAGAACGATCATAATACATAGTTCTATAGCGTCCAATTGGAGAGAGAGAGAGAGAATTATTATTATTATTATTATTATTATTATTATTATTTTATTATCCAATCCAAAAATTAGTTTATTGATTTGACTAAAAGAATGTGCCAACTCACATGTGTAGTCTTAATTTTAAAAAATATCATAAAAGAGTTGGAGGTTTGAAGTATCAAGTTCTTGAAATTAAAAAGTTGGAAGCTCGTAATCCAAAAAACTGAAAGTTCGTGATTCAGAGTTAATTAAGGAGTCAATCATCGAATTTAGATAAAGAATCGATCATTTATTCTTGCTATAACATACACGTAAATATGTAGATGATCTTATTTATTGAATTAATTTTATCTTTTTTAATTTCTAAATAATTCTGCTTCCTCATTCGAACTGTGGGATCTTAAAAATTTATAAAAGAAAGCAATCAGGTACTCATGAGATCAATTACTTTTGTGTACTTGAACGTTTATCCTCCAGCATCAAATTATCTTATATATATTATTTTCGGACTATTCTCTTCGTGTAGATCCATTGTAACAAAGCACATTAATTTGTTTTTTCATCAAACCTAAGCCTTTTGGACTCATTCAATAAAACCGGCTGTTATTAGGACTGAAATCATTTTTTGTCTTGTTCGAATCCTAAATGCCATATGCTCTTAGTATACATCGAAATCTAGTCATTGAACACGTCCTTTTGTCCTCTTCCATTCTGCCTCAAAACCCTTTTCCTCCTAAAAACAAGTATTTGATCAATAAATGTAAAACTAAATTACACCTCCATACACACACTGAAACACGCAGTTTCAATGGAGTTGATCACAAATGTAGATGATCCAGTTCTTGATGAGCTGCAACTAGCATGTTCTCATATCAAAACCCTTCTCCAGAATTCGACAAACCTTGAAAAAAGCTTGGAAAAAATGGATGAAAATTTCGATACCATACAAGAAATCTTAACAATGGCATCAAGAAGAGTTGCACCTTTACAATCACTATCCATTGGGGCTAAAGCTCTCCAAACTAGAATAAACCGAGCCATTTCTCCGGCTCTTGCCCTCCTTGAGAGCTTCAAACTCTCCGAGTCCCTCCAGCGTAAGCTTCTTGACACTGCCTCGAAATTGATTAACGAAAAAACTTCCAAAAACAGGCTCAAGAAGTTGATCAAGTACGTGGCTTGCGTGGATGATTTAAACGTGGCCTTGACTTCCATAAGCCAAGAGAGTGAGCCAGCAATTCAAAAGCTGCAAGAAGTGGTTGAGTTTTTGAGCAGGACTAAAGCCACTGATCAGTACAGAACGCTTCGTTTTAGGGAGACTTTGATTACTCTCAAAGCACTATATGAGACGGAGGTCGACTCAATGAGATTTGATGGGCTTCTTGATGAGGCTTTGTTGAATTTGCAAGATGAGTATGAGAGCTTGTTACAGCAGCTGAGGCATCAGAACATAGGGGATGATATGACTGAAATGGTGCCTGAAAATTTGGGCACTGAGTTGGAGATCGAAGTTCTTAGACGAATATCAGAGACATTGGCTGCAAATGATTGTCTGGATATTTGTATCGATATCTTCGTCAAGGTAAGACTAATTGCTCAGCATATACTTACAATTCAAAGGCTCAAGCTTTTTTTGCTTAATTGACAAGTTATACTGTCTTTATATAATACTATCCCGTACGAGTAATATTGTGCCTAAGTTTTGACTATTTGATATAGTGGAGTCAAATCCTCGTATTTATCCACCTTTATTTTTCACAGCCAGGCTCAATCTTGGTAAAGAAGGCTTGTGATACCCTCTCAGCATAAATCTTATTCAAATCTTGTGATATGAATTTAATATAGTAAAAGATTTGGTATGGTTGTGATTTTGTGAGAACGATTAATATCTGGAGATCGATATGATTACTGAGAGACAATGAGTTCGGAAAGAACTCTTTGACTCTTTAATTGAATCATGGAGTAAATATGAGTTGTCATCGTGTTACTATAGAGAGTCTAGTTCTGATTATTTATGTTTTTTTTTCTGGTAAAAATGTTATCGAAAGCTTCTAATGCTACGCTTTTCCCTCGAATGTTCAACAGGTTAGATATAGAAGGGCAGCCAAAGCATTGATGAGATTAAGCCCGGATTACCTGAAAACGTACACTCCAGAAGAAATCGATGAAATGGAATGGGAAAGTTTAGAGACGGCAATTGCCCTTTGGATCCAACACTTTGAACTTGCAGTCAAAGTAGTGTTTGTATCAGAAAAGGACTTGTGTAACCTAATACTAGGAAACATCATGGAAGGAATGGTATGGCCCGAATGTTTCGTTAAGATTGCTGATAAAATCATGGCTGTCTTCTTTCGATTTGGAGAAGGTATTGCAAGAAGTAACAAAGAACCCCAAAAGTTGTTTAAGCTTTTAGACATGTTTGATTCACTAGAAAAGCTTAAACCTGAGTTTTCGGAGATTTTTGAAGGCGAAGCAGGAGCTGATATTTGTTCTCGATTTAGAGAACTCAAGAAACTCCTAGTCCATTCATCGACTAAGGTCTTTTGGGAGTTCGGGCTTCAAATCGAAAGCAATCAAGATGGTTTGCCTCCACCGCCTGACGGTTCAGTTCCTAAACTTGTTCGATATTCTATCAACTACCTCAAAAACCTTGCAGTGGATAGTTACACTGCACCAATGGCACAAGTACTCAGGACTGATCAATTATGGAAAGCTGGCATACTTTCAACACCCGAGAGTGACGAAAATTTACTCAAAGATGCTATTTCCAATGTCATGGAAGCGATCCAAAGGAACATCGAAACCAAGAAATCATTTTACAAGGACAAAGTACTCCCACATATCTTTGCGATGAACACGTATTGGTACATTTACATGAGGACTCGTAACACAGAACTCGGGAAGTTATTGGGAGAGCAATACATGAAGAAAAGGTATAGACAAGTTGCGGAAGAATCCGCTAACTTGTATCAGAAGCAAGCTTGGGGGACTCTTGGGAGATTGCTCGACACAGAAGAAAGTAAGAGAGCCAATAAAGATGGCATTGGAGCTCTAATAAGAGGGAAAATGGATGCTTTCATGGTTGGATTTGATGAGATGTGCCAAAGGCATAGAAGCACTTACAGTATTATTTCTGATGCAGATTTGAGAGAACAGATGAAAGATGCCTCTGTTGGGCTTGTACTGCCTGCATATACTGAGTTTATCAGCTGTTATTCATCATTTTTGGATGTCAAGTCCAATATGTCACCTGAATTACTTGAGGACTTATTGGGCCAGATTTTTGAGGGTGTTGATCACGTAGCTGATGGCAAGTCGAATCTTCACCGACGAAATTCAAGCCATCGTAGAGACAGGAGGAGATTAATTGATCAAACTCACGAGAGCAAAGATTTTCCATGATTTGAATCTTCCAGATAGCAACTATGGATTGCAGAAAATTTGATGATGAGTAAATTCTCAACTCTCAAGTTGTCTTGAAATCCAAATGATTTGTAAAGTGTCAAGCATTATATCACTTAGCCTACAAGAAATCACTCATAAATACATATTACAGTCTTGTAATAGTTTACTACCATATGGATCATTTCAGTTAGAACGTTATGAACTTATAAACTTGAACAGCTTAAAAATACATGGCATGTTTGCTATGATGGACTCGACGAGATCACAGAGGATGACAGAAAAACTTACTCCTCCTCTGGAGGCTAGAGTGGATGTGATTTTCTGAGAAATACTCTCTATGCGCAAGTGGAATTCATTTTTCATACTCAACTTATGAATGGGGTGGCAACAAAGTTTGAATTCAAGATCTTTACCTCTTCCAAAAGCTTAAGATGTTGGAAATGAGACTTTTTTATGGTTTTAATTTTATCTTCGACACCTTTTACATATTCCATATGTCTCTATCTTGTTAATCAATATCTATTTTGCTACGTGAAGAAGCAAATTTCCGTAAGATGAGCAGATTCCGGTGCTTCAATGAAATTCAGAGTTCCGAAACTCAAAGATGATAATAAAAACATTTAGCAGCTGCAATACAAAAATCATCACTTGTAATATCAACATGGGTAACTTGAAATTTAATCAGGCATTTATATTTATGATATGAACCAAGAGTATCAATGAAAAGCCAGCCAGCGCACTCAGCAATCGGAATACAGAATTCACTCTCTTTTATGCATAAACTCATTCTCGACTCCAAGAAATCCAGTTTAACTCCAGAAGTAGTACACCAATACAGAGGTGGAAAAAAGAAAACAAGGCAGAAAAGCAAAACCAAGAGATATTATATCCTCATCGGTTTACGTTGCTGCAGCCATAACACCTGTTCCTACCGGATTCTTCTCGGAATCACCCTCTAGCTGGCTTAAGTTGCCTTTCTCCTTGATGAGTTGGATATGATGGTGTTTGCAGTAAAGACGCCCTTCGTGTGCAATGTAGTTTGATGGACTGATGACGCATCCTCCATGGGTGCATTTGAAACAGCTCTTGTGGTATGCAGTTCCATTCACTGACACCTGTACACATTTGTGATGTGAGAAAATTATCAGAATCGCCCATAATTTCCCCTTTGCTTACATACCAAACATAATGTGAAATATACTGTATGTGTTAGCTAGACGCGAGTTCAACGATTTAAACTATAGATTAGGTGTATCGTGTGGTCCACCGGATTCAAAAGATAAAAGTTATTACCTTCTCAGTTGGATAGACAGTATTCTTGCAACCCACACATTTTTCTCTGGTTCCACCAAACATACTTGAAACTTTGTTAGCCAAAGGTTTCTGTATCAAACATCATGAATAGGAGATTGATTATGAATCCATGTATTGAATATTGGCAAGCATTTGAGAATGAAAATTCACAATAGCTATTTTGGATTTTGTGATTTGTGTATAAATGGAGTGTGTGAATGAGGAATCTTACCTCGGTGTCAACTGGTTTCTCTGGTTTTGCAATTTTAGGTGTTCCTGGAAACGTTAAGGAGGATGCAGTAAGAGCATCATTAGTATGCACTATCGCACATGATTGGATCATACAATACCGTCCAATAGAGCTTATGAATCATACAATAAATGTTTCGGGCAAAACATCTAAATCTAGTGCTCTTATTTCTCCCTATTTACCTTCAAAGCTTTTGTCGAGGCTGCCAGTTCTTTTGAAGAGTTGATCAAAGTGTGGCCTGCAATACAGAACTCCCTCGAAGGAATTATAGTTGCCAAGCTGCAATTAAACCACAGATTAACATGATTTTTTTGCATATTCTCAAGTTCCAATGATGAAATTGGATATTATCAATTGCGAACGTTATGTTAATGGGATGCATTGGTCTTGTGTAACATTTATCCAATCCAGAATGAAAGTGAACTGAAAAGGAAGGTCCAAATTATGCATAAGAACAAAAAGATATTTCCGCTTTGAACCACCGTCTTGTCTAAAAGCTTAAACTAACACAAGAGCCATACTGACTTCAGCACTCCCCGTCCACACTGGATTCACTTGAATCAACATGGATATTTTCGTCCATGTGTTGGTGACAAGACTTGAATTCCGAACATTTTCGAGCTCTGATATCACACTAAATCAAACTATATATTTAGCCCTTGTTTGTTATAGATTAAAAGCTATATTTAAACTCAATCTTCAATATCCCGAGTCTAAATCACTTCATTTAAAAGCTTAAACTATATATTTAGCCCTTGTTTGTTATAGATTGAAATCTAGATTTAAAAGCTATATTTAAACTCAATCTTCAATATCCCGAGTCTGAAATTAATTATATCCAATCAAGATTCTATACTTGAAGGACAAATTCAGAATTAAAGATCCATTCTTAAAAGAGTGAGATTATGATTAAAAAATTTCATACACAGTTTCAAACTAACCTTGAGGGTTCCCTTGCAGTGATGACATCTAAAACAAGCTTTGTGGTAGACTCTATTATCTGCAGTTAACTTGTCAACCAAATACACAGTCTTGTCACATGCCATGCATTTCTGGGTTGTTCCTGCAAATGCCATGGCAACCAAAAAACTCTTTCTTGCTCCTCTACCTCTCTTTCTCTCTCTAACTCTTGTTTTGTGAACAAATGGGATTGGAGGAGGAAGAGAGAGAGAGAGAGAAAGAAATGGGAAAGATAAGGGGCTTTGGAGACACAAATTTACGGGTTGTAAATAGATATTTGGCAATCATTTTTCCCTTGTACCAAGCACCAAACTTTTCTAGATTTTTGTCCCTTTTGATATTATTTATCTCAATTTTTTTTTTTTTACTCGGAGATTTTTTCCAGTTCTACCTAAATTATCCATTTAATAGTTAAAAATATGGGTCGTAATTATTTTTTTGCTATCTACACCAAATTATTTTATGTTGTCCGAGGGATTTGACAATACATTGTTCTGATCAAATAAAATAAATATGATTGTCTCTGCACCCTACCTCCTTTATCTAATATTCGAAATGACATAGTTTACTGCGTTCAAAATTGTTCTATAATTTTTTTTCTTACTTGCTTCATGTCTCTTGCAAGAAAGCAGTTGCTTGTGAAGTAATAATTGTTCCTTACAAACTCAATGAAGTCACATGCTTGATTGGAGCCCACTTTTGGTTGGGCTATGACTTTCTCATTTAAACAGGTAATAAAAAAAAATGAAAAAGAAAATCACGTATATACACTTCCATGACATTATGGACCGTTATATTAGGAGTTGAAGGTTTCTTTGAGTTTCATTTATTGGGGAATATATTTTATAATAGCGATTTTTTGAGTGGTTAAAATGAAGGAAAAAATTTTATATTTACGAATAAAATTATTTTAATGAAAAAATATATAATTTAAAATAAATTTGAAAAAAAAAACGAGTTTTAAAGTATGAGACTAAAAAAGGTCTAATATGTTGTCCCCTTTAATATATTTTTTGATATATTAACACATCATATCTTCATTGTAAGTTAGGTGACGTCATCAAATTTTTTGACCACTCGACATATTACACCTTGACGTCTTCTTATTTGTTAAAAAAATATAATGTACGTAATGTCCAAAATTTATTAGGTGATAACCAAGATGACAAGAAGTTTGGGACATGATATCTCAACAGTAGATTGGGGGCTTATAGAGGGGATCAAGACCTATTTGTGTCAATAGATTAGATCGGTTCAAGAATTGATATAAAATATCTAAATCAAAATTGTAAATTTACGAGTATTGGTGGTTATTCTAGACTTGAATTATAGACCTTGTACATGGAATAAATCATCGGACCTACGACCCTTCCACTGAAAAAAGTTCAAAGAAGAAAGATAATTTAGGGGAACATGTCTTTATCTTTTCTTTAAAAATTTCTTTGGACATGGACCATATTGATTGAAAAAGAAAGAGGTGGAGGACCACACAGAGTGCATATGATTTTTGAAATTGAAGCAAATGATGCCAACAGGCAAAGATATTGTGCTGCCAACCATATATATATATATATATATATATATATATATATATGCCACCACAAGTGCCATTCTGGTGATCTGTCTTGTGACTTCTATATATATATATATATATATATATGCCACCACAAGTGCCATTCTGGTGATCTGTCTTGTGACTTCGTGTCCAAATAAAGGAAAGGTAAAAGAAATATATAAATAAAATAGAGTTGATTTCATCCATCATCACAGGAGTTTAACAAAATTTCAATTGGTTCGTAAAGTAGTTTTCACAATTTGTTACTTGATAATAAACGTTAAATATGACGTGACATTTTGTTAAATGCATCACATTTTAATTTATAATATATTCAATATCACATCAAGTGATAATTATTTTTTTGGACGATTTTAACTCTACTATAATTCAGTTATTTCAATAATACTTTACTTTTCATTTTTCAATATATAATAAATGCTACAAAATACTTGTCATGTATAAATTTCGTGTTATTAATTTTCAATTAATTAACATTCACATTATAATCTCAATGAATCTCGACTTGATGAATTTTGATCTATATGAATCTAGAGTTATTATAGATGAATTTATTTCTATTCATGTATCTAAAAATTTTAATAGGTGTTTAAATTTATGTATTAGCAATTAATTTTTATGTACCAAAAGTAGTATAAAAAAGGTTGTTCATTTGTAATATTTCATCATTATAAAAAATTTGAATCATAAAAGATGAGTTTTGAGAGTACAATTTTATTCTCTTAATTTCTATACTAAATTTTATTTTCTTTAATTCGTTTGAGACTTATTAAATCTTTTTAACAAATTGCTATCAAATATTATTTTTACAACACTTATAAAGTATTTCAATATAACTTGCAATGCACATTCAACTCTCACTAGTTACAATAAAAGTTTTCAATTTTTTGCTCATTTAGGTATTTACATTCTCACATTTTTCATCGTATTTTTATTTTTAAGATGAGGAATAATTGTAGTTGATGTTTTAAACCTTTCAATTTGTTGCAAACTATACTTGAACATTTAGTTTTTACGTCCACAGTCTCAAAACTTTCTTTTCGATTGCAATTGGAGGAAGAATGGATGGAATCCATCCATCCTCCGTTAGTGATCAAAAGTCAATGATCTTACCAAAATTTGACTATTTTTAAAAGGTAAAGTGATAACTTTCTATTATATCATATAAAGCAACTAACACAATTTAATAAAAAAAAAAGGGAAAACTTATCCTTCCCACCGTCACCACCTTCCAAAGCAGTGATAACATTATCACACGCAGTTCTAGTCAAGATCGTCGAATAAATTGTGAGAAATCAGTTAATAATGATAATTGATCTGATCAAATCATTAAACACGCAAAAATATCAAATAATATTACTAATTAACGAGTTAATTGTTCCAATGTTCAATAAACTTATATCTATATTTTCGATTGCTCACTAAAATTTAAAATATCGAATTTTGGTCACTAAATTTATCCAAACGTTGAACGTTACTCATTAACATATTATCAGTTTCAAACTTTTAGTGATGTCATTTACGAAATGCACATGTGATACCTTGTCATACCGTTAATAAATTGTCACGTCTTCAATTGCTCACTAATTTTTGAAAAATGTCTCAATTGCTCACTGAAATTTGAAGTGGTTGAATTTTGACTACTAAACATATAAAAATGATATTGGCCTGTTGTTCATTAAAAAATGTGTATTGCAAGAACACGGATCACGTAAAAATAATAAAGTGGACAAGCAAATTTGGGTTGCTGATCCTATAAGAAATTATTACTCAATTTTAGAAATAGTTAAAATTATTTTAACATATTTTTGTAGAATTTTAAGATATTTTTATCATTTAAAAAATTCAAATTTATTGTGTATTTCGTTGTTAAAATTAAGCCTTATTTGATAAATAAATTTTTATCTCTTCTTTTCAATAACATATTTTTCAATAAAATAATATTACACGCAAACTCAATTTTTTTTTAACCATACATTTTCTATCAATCTACTATTTCAAAATATATTCTTACTATAAAAATGGAAAACAAATAGGTCCTAAATTTTGGATCTTGCAATGAAACACACAATAAATTAATTAAAATTGGATTTTAGTAATGAAATACACAATCCATTTCACACTTTCTAGAATGTTAATATTTCATATGACCAGATCTGTGAGTATGTTTTGTCGATGCTTTAAAAGGTAGATGGCGTGGGGGTTGGGAAAGAAGAAGGATGGATTTTCCTTTTTTTTCTTTTTTAATTTAATTGTGTTAATTGTTTTATATGAGATAATTGAAAGTTATCGTTTAAAATTGGTCAATTTTTTGTCAAATTGTTGACTTTTGGTCAACTTACAGAGATTAATTGATTGCATCCAATCGTCCTCCAACTGCAATTAAAATGAAAGATTTGAAATTGTAGTTGCAAAAATGAAAGATTTAGGTATAATTTGAAACAAATTGAAAGGTCTGAGACCTCAATTGCAATTTTCCCTTTTATTAATTACAAAATCTAATCTCTAAAGATGGTTTCTACCTAAAATATTTTGTTAATGTAGAAAATATTTTTTCGAACTTTTTTATTTTCTATTTATCTTGTCGATTTAAAAATACGATGAATAAATAAGTATTTTTACTCACGAAAATAATTTTTTATCATAACCAAGAACAATCTGTGCTAATCAATAGATATTGAAGCAAAAATATGATGAAAAAAGTTAAAAGACACAAGTGTAAAAATAGCAAATTTTAGAGATTTTTATTGCAATTAAAATATGGTGAGTTAACAAAGTGTGTGGTGTGAATATAATTATGCTTACATGAGTTAAAAATATTTTTTGAACAAATTTATCCTAGGCATTTTAAGACAATTTGAATAATTACTCAATAAATATGTATTTGAACTTTTTAACCATTACCTTGAGCGAGGTGGAGAGTAATATATAAAATCTACATAATATAGAGTTAGAAGGTGATGATGAAGTTGTCGAGGACAACTCTATTAAGCAAAACCCCATAGCTGATTATCAATTAATTAGAGATAGAGAGAGAAGATCACATAGGGAACCCTAGATGATGTCTAACTATATTATAGCATATACTAGTTATTAAGAAATAGTTGATAAGGAGCCAAATACATATAAAGAGGCTATGAGAAGTGAAAAAAGTGAGGAATTGTTAGGTGCTATGAGAGAAAAAATAAGTTTTCTTGCAAAGAATCAAACTTGGGATTTACCCCCTAGACCTAAGAATAAATCCATAGAAGGATGCAAATATATTTATAAAATTATGGAGGGAATTACTGAGAGTGAGCTTGTGTGAGATAAGGTTAAATTAGTAGCCAAGCAATATATGCAGAAGAAAGAGGTATATTATAATGAAAAATTTTTGCCAATTATTAAGTATACTACTATTAGAGTCATATTTGCTTTTGTTACTTATTATAATTGGGAACTTGAACAACTTAATGTCAAAACTACTTTTTTGCATGGTGACCCTGATAAAAAAATATTTATGAATCAATCCAAAGATTTTAAAAGCAAATCTAAACCTAACTATGCTTCTTTTTTTTTTTTTTTTTAAGAAATCTCTTTATGGGCTAAAATAGTCTTCACATCAGTAGTATAAAAAGTTTGCTTCTTATATGTTGTTTATTGGTTTCAAGAGGAGTAAGTTTGATCATTACTTATATACACCACAACACTAATAAAGAGTGTGTGTATTTGCTATTTTATATGGAAGACATGTTAATTGGACCTAACATGAAGATGGCAAACAAGATTAAAATGGAGATAGGGAAAGAATTTGACATGTAAGACCTAGTACATGCTAAGAGAATCCTTAGTATGGATATTAATCTGGCTTTGTCTAATTCTTAATCGTATGTGCATCAAACTCCTTACGTGCTTAAAGTTTTCAAGAAATTTGGCATAGTTGACTGCAAACCTATTTCTGTGCCTTTTGAAAATCATTTTATTTTGTCAAAAGACCAATCACCTACTAATGATGAAGAAAGAGATTTTATAAGTAATATTCCTTATTTAAATGTCATTAGCTCCATTATGTACCTTATGATCTGTACTAAATTTGATTTGGCTTTCTGTGTAAGTGTGTTAAGTAGGTATGTGTTTAATCCCGATCCCAATTAATTGGAAGCGTTAAAGTGGTTGTTTAGTTAAAGTACCTTTGATGTGGAATTAGCTAATAAATATGCTACTAAGGTGTGAAACTTAAAGGTTTCACAAATATCGACTATAGTAGTGATAGAGACAATATGAAATATATTTCCTATATACTCCACTTTTGATGCCAATCTTTTTGAAATCAATAGGGAAGTATTTGGTTTCATTCATATCATATTATTACATCGTTATTAATTGATTTGGAACTAACTTTGTGTTGTTTGATCAATTGAAGGTATAAATTAACTCGACAATTAGTCTATAGACAAGAAATTCTAGTAACAGTGGCGAGTGACTTATTACAAAAATTTTATGATCTCCTGAATTATAGCTCTTCAACTGGGACAACAAGTTTAGAGCACAAAACGAAGAGTGCCTCAAGTTACAATACAATTATACACGAGCAAGTTCATTTTTTGAAAGTGTGTAAATTAAAAAAGGAAAGCAACTTCTAAGAATCGCAAATTAACAAAAACAATTAAGTTACTTAAATGTAACTTTTAAACATTCCCAAACATGCTCGGAATCTTTTATTCTTGGTCCTATATTTAGCCTTCATTTAATACAGCTACAAATCAATTAAAATTTTATGTCAAAATCAATTAATGTTAACCATATATTTTATGAACACACGATTTTTCAACTAAACATTCCACCAATTTTTATCAAAATTTATTAAAATTTTGATTTTTATCTAAATCAAACCAGGACTTAGTCTTTTCTTTCTTTTTAATAAAATTAATAGTCGTCACACTAATGATGGTGGGAAAATTATCTTAGATTTGTTCAAACAATGTCTTATCTTATTTTCGTTGAATAACTTCTTAATGCACTCCTAGTTTGAATTATCTTTAAAAAATATGAATTCACCATGTGATAGGGCTGAAAAACAATGGCACGCTTGTCTCTAGAAAATTCGATTTCATGTGGATCAACCCTTCTCTACCAGTCAATGTTTCAGTTTTATTGCAAATAGCCACCACTGAAATAATTTGTTGACAATAATTCTTTTCTCTCTTAACTATTTTATTTCTGAAATTGACGAGCTTTATTATTAAACATTTAAATAATCACCTCCCTCTGTCATTGGGTTTGAGTATTAGAGTAAGAAAGGTGGTGAAAAATTTAAATATTATGTAAAGATAATTTTGTTTATTTTGTCACATCAATTACTTACCTCACTAGATAATCAAAATGCTAACAAATCAAGCAAACGTCACGCTTCGGCCATTTATTTTTCTTTTTTTTTTATATAAATTTATTTTCTATCAAATTTCAAAGAAATGCTAACAAATCAAGCAAACTTTGGTTATTTATAACTTTCGAGTATATGTAGCAATGAACAGAGCAATGGAGGTCCGAAGAAATACGTTAGATAGGATTAATATAGAAAACCTTAATATGTATAAAACGAGATTTAATTTATTTATCCATCGAGTCACGTGTTACATGAAAATGTAGGCTTCGATGTTCAAGTTGAACACCTTTTTAATACTATGAGAGATTCTACGCCACGTTCGTTTTTAACCCCGCAAGTCAATAATAGTTAGCAAAATTTCGAAAACTAATAGTAACCCAACTACGTACTTAGAGCCAAAATGTCAAACAAATGTAACTAAATAAATTGAATTAGTTACTCACCCCCCCCCCCCACCCCACCACAATATAATCATGTTTATTCTCTAGTATTGCCATCTATAAAGTGATTTATTCAGTTTTATCCACTCAAATTACATAAATATTTCAAGAATTAGAGAGATGAATGTGAAAATAGTAAACTTATAATCATAATGAGTAATTTCGACCGATATTATAGTTTTAATAGATGGATATAAAGATAAATAGGTAAGTTAAAAAATTTGTTTAATGGTTTCAATGAGGGGACAAATAGAGCGTCCCTATAAAAAAAAAAAGGATGGTTGGTTGAGTGGCGCTATGGTCTTTAGGGAAGTTATACCTACTCTATTTCAAGAAAGTTGGTAAGAAGAGAGTTCGACGTGTGAGCATAATTTTCTTGTAAAATTATGACCACGTTTGAATATATTTTAAAATTTTATATAAGTTTATTTCTAAGTAAATAAATTTTTATATGAAGAGAAATTTATACAATGGGCCTTCAATCGTTTGCTCAAGAAGCGAATTTGTCTCAAACCTTAAAAAATTCGTGAGTTTATCAACGAAGTACAATCATTTTCAAGTAACGAAGACCTTTCTAAATTGTCATGATGCTTCATGAAAGGACGTTAAAACTTAAATTTCGGGATTTGAACTCTCGGTTGTAAACAAAAATACAGAAATCTAAAGATGTATACATGATGATCATGTGACAATTTATTGAAGATTGCGATAAGTTTAGTTGTTGATGGCTAATTGTGTAATTATAATGAAATGTTGAAACTTGAAAATGAAATATTTGGTTCAACCACTGTTTGTTGGTGATTTTAATCTAAATTATAATCAACAATAAATTTTAATCACATATTTTATGGGGCTCACAACTTTTTAATAACACATTTCATCAACTTTTATCAAAATCTATTAAAAGTTTTGATTTTAATCATCACCGAACATGGACTTAATAGATAGAAACAGGGCAATGCTTGGGAAACTTTTGTATAACCCACGGAAGTGGATGAGTTTGCCCAAAATTCTCTATAGCGCTATCATGAAGTTCTGCTACAAAATTAACATATTAGGGACCAATAGTGCAATTTCTTCTAAAATAAATAATTTTTTATTGATTAATATTTACTCAAAATAATTAAATTATTTTAAGTAAAAAAAAAAAAAATAATAATAACTAATACACTCATATATGTTGGAACGATAAAAATCTTTGTAAATGTTAGTTCAAATTACTACCTTACACAAACAATCCATAAGTACAATAAACACCATCATGGTAGACTTGGAAATTTTTTAACAATGCTATTTGTACAATCATACTTGACAATCATAGTTGATAATATTGATGTTGTCAAAATTCAGGCCATTAATTTTAAAAAAAAAATTTAATGGATGAATGTGGTGTTGTCAAGTGTGAGTTGTCAACCAGTATTCTCAAACTAGATTATACTTGTAGCATGATTCTAAGGGCATGTTTGAGCTCCATTTTTTGTGTGTGGAATGTATTTTGAAATGGTAGATTGATGGAGAATGTGTGGTTAAAAATGAAGAAAAAGTTTTTTGATTACGTGTAATATTATTTTATTGAAGAATGTGTGATTAAAAGAATAGAAAAAAATGTATTTCAAAAAAAAATTGGGATCAAACAAGGGTTAAAGATTATAACGTAGATTTATCTCACCCCTTTTGGGAGTCGAATGTGAGACCAACGGTGTACTTAGCCTCTTCGAGAGCCAAGTTGAACTTCTCCACCTCCTTCTGTGGAATGCTTCCATTGTTGATGACAACGAGTTCCGATGGCTTAATGTCACAAAAAATAGGGATAATTTTCTTCTTTGTTTCCAGCATGAGAGCCAATTCGTGAAGGCAAAAATACGATTCACAATAACGTGGGGAGAAAACCAACACCCCAACTTTGCAACCAATTATTGCATCATTAATTTTCTCGAATAGTTTGTCACCTGGTTTCATGTTCTTGTTGTCCAAGAATGGACGAAATTTAAGCCTGTAAAGATGATCGTACAACAAAGAAGCCATTGTTCGCTTTGTGTCTGTACCTCTATGGTTAATGAAAACATCACACGGTCCTCGAATGATTTTGTTCATAATCATTTGATTTCGACTCCCACTACCAGAAGAAGAGGCGCTAACGGAGACAGCATTGGGATGTCGATGGTTTATGGGATGTTCGTCTACGAGTTTTCTTAGTACATCCAACTGTTGATAACGATTTTCATCGATGGATTTGTCCGAAAGTGCGATTTTTGGTAGTGTCTGGTGGCTAATAACATTGCGTTTCAACAAATTCTTGGCCACTGAACGCTGCATTTTTTTTTTCTTTCTGTTTTTCTGGTTCTAATTTCTATACTTTTGAGGAAACCCTAATGCCTATTCACTTTGTTGTGATGTTGTACTTTGCTTCCATTGATGGTGGTTATATAATGCCCAAATTTCGTACGGAATAAATTCCCCCTCTTTTCAAAATTAACAAACAGTCTTAAGTTTGACGTTGATTTTCAACAACGTGGTAAAAAACTTATAATTATTTGACTGCTTCTTGATTCTTACTATGAAATTTACATATTCTGATCCTTCAAATACGTTTTTTGACCTTATATTGTCACTATATGCGTTTACAGACAAAAAAAAAAGGTATATACAAATATAGAAATGTGACCGACAAACAGACAAGGCTGAGAACTGAATGTTTCGTTAGACTTAATAAGAATTTTCTGGGAAGTTTTAATCTGAAAAGAGAAAAAGATCAAAACTTCTTTATTTTTGAAAACTGTTCATTGCCCTAATAAAATTGAAAAATCTGCCATGGATGTTCTAAACCTTTCAAAATAGTATAGATAATGTTTCAAATCTTAAAATCGTAAAAGATACATCTCAAATCCGTTAAAAATGTGAGACAGAAGGACATATGGACAGTTAACTTACAAATTTTTGGATAAAAACTTTTAGAGGTCCTTCCGATACACATTTACTGAGTCCATGTTTCATGGCCATTATTTAAAAAAAAAAATGATATTTAGAAATTAGAATAGTGATTTTTTGAAAAATGTGTAGCTAAAAATTAGGCAAAAGATCTAAAATATTTTATTGTGTGAATGTATTGTTAAAAATAAGTATGAAAATTAAAGAGTTTTATTTCAAGGGGAAACAAACGGGAGCTAAATGTTTGGAACCGTGTAGCATAATTTTGAAAGATTTGGTACCTCAAATGCAATTTCATTTATTTTAATTAATTAAAAACTAAGACAATATTTTCCTTGTAAAAATTAGTCAAATGCTTGACTTTTTATCGCCTAATAAATTTTTAGACGATTCTACCTGACATTTTTCAAAAATTGGAGTGTATTTGCTTCGGTTTAAAGGTTTTGATCATGATTCATGCCCACACTATTCTGAAAGGTTTTGGACCTTTACTTCAAAATTTTCTAAAACATTTGTCACGTAGTGCTCTTCTATTTTTATTTTTTTTTATATCCAAGTGTCCGTCTACGACGACTAATTCTGGGATCTATGATCCGACCCCTTTTTTTAATCTTATCTACCCTAACATATTAAGCATCTGTTTGGTGGGAATTAAAATCAAATTTTTAATAAAA
Organism: Fraxinus anomala; assembly: GCA_903798345.1. Taxonomy (NCBI): domain Eukaryota; kingdom Viridiplantae; phylum Streptophyta; class Magnoliopsida; order Lamiales; family Oleaceae; genus Fraxinus; species Fraxinus anomala. Next base: position 18,428 of record CAIGRN010060210.1, read on the forward strand.
TTTAATAAAAATTGATAAAATGGGTGGTTGAAAAATTGTGAAATCAATAAAATATGTAATTAAAATTAATTGTTAACTTTAACTTATATTAAAATTTAGATTTTAAGTTATACCAAACCGGCGGCTAATTACTTTTGGACGATTTTCACGACCCTTTTTCTCGTGCATTAGTGAAAGATTTTTTCAGCGAGATCTTGCCAGAAAATTTAATTTGGTGCATACATTTTCATGATTGACCAAGTACACAGTCCAAGTAACACATATATTGGAGTAACAAATACTAGTAATAAAAAAATCGTTTAGGCAAGATTGTCTGTTTATGAAGTTCAGTAGACTTTATAAAATAAATTCTTTCAGCACTAATTTCGCAATCAACACGCTTAAAAACGAGTTCATTTTGAGAATAGTCGAAGAATTAGGAAATAAATAATTTATTGGTTCATCTGGAGTTGATTTGATCAAATCAACAAATTCATTTATTTGGAAGAATATCGAAATTAGATCAAAAAGTTTTTGAAATTCTCTAAAATTCTATAATTTTAAAGGAAATTAATTGTTTAAACTAACAAAAACTCTAAGAAAGTAATATATATATATATAAATGCGTTGGAAAAAAACAGGTTGTTCGTCGTTCATGTGGAATCACTCAACCCATAAGATATTAAAGGCTTGTTTGACATCCATTTTAGAAAAGAATAAATTCTGAAATAGTGATTGATGGGAAGAATGTGTGGTTAAAAAGTAAGAAGAATTTTTCGATTTATGTGTAATATTATTTTATTGATTGAATGTGTAGTTGAAATTAAAAAAAAATGAGAAAGAAAATGAGAAGAGAATGGAGGTCAAACATAGGCTAAAGTGGATTGGACGGACCATAACTTCCCTAAACCCCCATCAAATTCATAACTTCCTACAACTTTCGTCACTTTTGTCTTGACAACCCGGGAAGAATGGTCAAAAACGTGGTAAAATTCATAGAAAATACCACCAAAATTGAAAGTACCGAACCACATTTTTGACATAAAAATTCACCAAAATTAGATACTTAGATTGTGGATAATAATATCACTCTATTACGATTGAGATTAGGGTCATTGGGGTGCCAAATATGCACATTTCGGAGTTTGAAAAGCATAGTGATTCAACAACAAAGATCTTGATAATTTTTATCTTTTTCAAATAAGAATTCTTGAACCGAATTTATTTTCAAGCATGCTGCGAATTCTTTCAAAGTGTGTAGACACTAAACCTAAAATATCACTAAAATAAACATATCAAAGTATAATCTATATAATATATTAAGAGCTTGCTTAATCCCCATTATTTTCAAAATTGTTTCTTTATTTCAACCACACATTTTTCAATAAAATAATATTATACGAAATTCTAATTTTTTTTTTCAATCACACATTCTCTATCAAACTATCATTCCAAAATACATTCTTACAATAAAATGAAACTCGAACAAGCTCTAAATATCACATCAAGCGAGAATCATTTTTTGGACGATTTTAATCTTACTAGAATTTAATTATTTTAATAATATCTTTTTTTTTCATTTTTCAATTTGAATAAATATTACAAAATTATTGTCATATATGAATTTCGTGTTTTTAATTTTCAATTAATTAACATTCACATTAATCTAGACTCAATGAATTTTGACTTGACGAATCTTGAGTTATTATAGATGAATTTATTTCTATTCATGTATCTAGGAATTTTTATGGATGTTTAAAAAGAAATCATGTGTTAGCAATTAATTAATGAATCTTGCTTTATATGAATCTAGAGTTATTATAGATGAATTTATTTTTATTCATATATCTAAAAATAATGTGTTATTTTTATTCCTAAATTCATGTATTAGGAATTAATTCTTATGTACTAAATGTAGTATAAAAATAATGTTCATTTATAGTTTTTTATCGTCATAAAAAATTTGAATAACAGACGTTGAGTTTTGATAAAACAATTTTCTTCTTTTAAATTTTATTTTCTTTAGTTTGTTTGAGACTCATCAAATCATTTCAATAAATTGGTATCAAATATTATTTTTGCAGCACTTATAAAGTATTTCAGAATAACGTGCATTAAACTTTCAACTCTAACTAATAAATAATAAAATGGGAAACGATGAGTGAAGTTAGTGAGATTTCGAAACAGGGTATACTGGTCAAAATAAACTCTAATTTTGTCTCTTATTTCATTGTTTCATTCTTATACCGTTCTCCCTTTTCCAAATAAGAAAAATAAAAATAAATTGTCGCCCAAGTTATTGCTATATGCTACTAGTCTTTGAAAGAGACCTGACGTATTTTTCTTTGTTGGGCTGCTTTGTTGCCCAAGTTATTGTTAATTGAAGGAGGAGAAGAATGATTTGTTGTGTGATTTTCTTGTATCCACAAAGAGAATTTGACACGCACCTGTTATGTTTACAACTTGTTAATGATTTGTTGTGTGATTTTCTTGTATCCACACATATCGAACGCATTTACGTTGAAAAGGTTAATTTGTCGTCACATGCAATTGTTAGGAAAGATATTTGGTCGGGACATAACTCGTTCAAATTAATGTAGAACTTATTTATGTGAAAAAATTTGAGAATTACTTGTTAACATAAACTCGCATTAAAAGCCCATTCTTCTTATAAAAAAGACACATGGTTATGTTTGCAGTAAAATCCTTCGAGACAATGTTAAAACGATAAGTTATTTAGGTAACAATGCTAGATTCGTAATGGGCCTTCATTTTCATTGCACATTATCATAGTCCGATTTCTGAGATGGGCCTAGGCCCAAGATCTTCTATACATCTCATCTTTCACGAATTAAACATTACTCGGAAAATTTATTTAAAAGATTCTATATCCCAACCAAATAAAGATTGCACGGTCGAATCAAGAAAACAAAATTCTACACATACACACTGTAATCCAATATTTCACATGCTCACATATTATTGTTTTCTTGTAAGTCATATGAATTTTTCACCGTACTCGTGACAAAATCGACTTTAAAAATTTGGGGTGGTGGTTGCAAATTGCAATCCCAAATCATTAGTTGAGCAAATGGGTCGAAGATATAGCCTCCTAAGTTGGGATAAAATTAGAATAATGTTATTTAGTCCCACTGAAGTTGTAACTCAGTTTATGTGGTATTAGATGATAGGTTAAGTGAAATGTAGAATTAAATTACTAATGTCACATTAACGCCACATAGAATGGGGTTATAATCCCAATAGGGCTAAATAATATTACTCATAAAAAATTATGTCATTTTTCCAACTATTCATTATTTTCCAGCTAAGGTAAGGTAGCTAGATAGTTCTCGACTTCCGTGTCGACTTCACCTCTATGACACACTTGCATGCACAAAATCTCATGTAAAAAAATGTAAAATATCTCGTTGTTTATGAAAATTATGCCATGTCAAAATTAAATGAACGGCGTTCTAAAAATATATACATATACGTTTGTTTGTGTGGTGGTTTTGCGTTAGTTGTGGGGGGTGATGATCAAATTTTATTACATTTTTGCTGTTAATAAAATTCAGATTGGGATAAGTGTTGAGTAATCATCTGTTTACAGAAATATGAAAGCGATGTACAACCGTAATGTTTAAGCTTTGATCACTACTTTTTATCAAACTCCACAAAGAGGAGAGGTAACTCCACCCGTGAATGCCCTAAATATAATAATAATTAACATGTAACCAAACATTTGTAGATTTGTTTTAATTGAGTAATTTACTTTTAATTTTCGATTGGATTCTTGAAGTTGGTTTTTAATATCAAATTAGGTCCTTAAGATCAATATATCACGAGTAATTTAAAATATAGGGGTGTCAAAATATGTCGAATCATCTAGCACATCTTAAATATAAATCATGCTNAGTAATTTACTTTTAATTTTCGATTGGATTCTTGAAGTTGGTTTTTAATATCAAATTAGGTCCTTAAGATCAATATATCACGAGTAATTTAAAATATAGGGGTGTCAAAATATGTCGAATCATCTAGCACATCTTAAATATAAATCATGCTGGTATGAGCCTAATTGTAAGTAGACCCATAGAAGCTTGTGATCCATGTTGATCAACTCGTGAGAGCCTATAAATTTTAGAAGGAAAAGAAACTACATTTATTAAAACGGTTGGAAAACAATTGTACGGGATCGTAGGCTAAGCACGGTAGTCAAGGCACGCTAACTGCGTAAGTGAAAATCTATCATGGTGAATAATTTATAACTATATTGGTTAGTGGTATAGATAATTTTTTTGTTTCTCCCCATGATAAACGACACATGTGAAACAATATTTACCTTTTTAATAGTATAACGTGTAGTTTTTGTCCAATGGGGACTTAAAAGCATTGCATTACATATGTTGGTATTGAGAATTAGTAAACCCTAGTTGTACCACCAAGAGTAATAATTTGTAAAAAGAAAATAGACACAAGAATACAAAAGATTTACAGAGACTTGTTTCAATGTGATATTATATCGCTGCAATAATTTACTATGATAAAAAAAAAAAAAAAAAGTTTACGAGAGATCAATATTGTATACAGTATCTTTTCTGACTCATCGCTCTAATAATATTAACGTAAAATGATTCCCTATTTGTAAGATAAATTTAAAAACTTTCTAGTTTTTACTACCTCATCCACTTAAAAAGTCCTCGTTTATTTGAATTTTTCTGACCGCATTTTTTCTTGAGATTTGTCAATTTGGTTACCAATTATTATTAATGTACAATATTAAAGTAAAAATGGGACAACCCATTGGTTTGGTCCCGAACATAGCTTGGGCCAAATATGGTCTTCTACATCCTAATCCGATTTTTAATACCTTTTTTCGGGACAGTTGGCAAAGAATGTTTGACGTGACTACTCTCTCCAAATTCAATTTTGTGCATTGTAATTACTTTTTGGGAAATTTTCAAATATTAAGTATGACCTATTTCAAATCTAGAAATAAGATTTATTTTTTCAAAAATCAAATATTAATTTAAATTTCATTTATTAAATAATTAATTAAAATAGTTTATAAATTAAATATACTATGGTCACAATTATATATTAATCACAATTATAGACGGCATAGTCACAATCAACAAATTTTATAGGTCACAATTTTATTTTTTAATCACAAATTAAATTAATTAATTGATCGCAAATCAAAAAATTTATAAGTCACAACTTATTTCATGGTCACAAAATATCAAATTAATTGGTCACAAATTATTTTTAGGTCACACATTATCAAATTATTGTCACAACTTAACAAATTTTTAGGTTACGGATTATTTATTAGTCACAATTTATCTTTATTGGTCGCATATTATTTATTGGTCACACACCAACCAATTTATTTGTTACAATCAACAAAACAATTTTTGACCACCACCACCACCTCACCGTTTCCTTAAGTAGAACCACCGCCAACACTACTGCAACAACAATGACCGCCAACACCACTCCCAAATACCACAACGACTATTGCTTGTATCAACCACCATCACCGCTGCCTATATCAACTACTACCACCATCTCCTCAAATTCATTACAATCAATACCACCACAACCACCATCTACACTCTCCACCACCATAAACCACCACACCACACCACCAACACCAACACCAACACCAACCAAAAAATTTCCAAGCCTACCATCATCGCCACCACGACCACCACCAACACTGCTACCGCAATCACTACCAATCTGCAATCACTACCACAACCACAACCACCGCCATCACCATTTTCGTCACAGTTACCACCACAACTACCATCTTCTCTATCTTCATCTCCACCACACCACAATCACCAACCACACTAAAAAATTCCCAAATCGCCGTGGCCACCACGATCTCCACAAATCACACAACAGTCCAACCATAAAACCCACACAAATCCACCACACCACAACCACAAATCCAACACACAGCAACGACCTCCACAAGTCCACCAGATCGAAATTGCGATGCCGCCACCATCACCACCGAACTACACTCACGATCTGTACCATCACCATCGCAATCTATGTCGCTACAGCCACGATGGCGCTCATAGTGAAGGAACAGCTTTTCCTCGAGGTCTGTAGAGCTTCGGTGATCTGTGCCCCTACTGGCGCGATTTACAGTCAAGAAATGGCTTTAACGGCGGTACTCACAACGAAGATGGTATAGCGGTGCTCTTTGATGGTGGCGCTCTCCGACAACGAGTGTTGACGGAAAGTATATAGAGTAGGGAGAGGAAGATGAGAGAGAAAATGTAAGATATAGAGAGAATTTAGAGAGAGAGGAATGAAGATAAATTTAAGGTTTGTGGGTGAGGTGGGTGGATGGGTATGTTAATTAATTTAATTTTATAATATTATTATTATTTAAATTTTAAATTATGGATGTGTTTGAGTCACATTATTTTGAAAACATGTATTTTAGAATAGTAAATTGATGGAGAATGTGGTTAAAAAAGAAAGAAAAGTTATTGATGTAATAGAAAATATTATTTTATTGAATAATGTGGTTGAAAATGAATATAATAATGAGAATAAAAATAATAATGTGGATCAAACATGAGCTATATCTGATTTTTGAAAATAAATACTTGTATCTATTAATTATGAATTGAGATTTTGAAAATATTTAGTCCTTGTAATTTTCACTTAATTTTTTAACGTACCAAAAGTTAACTTTCTTCCAATTATTTTAATTTTTTATTATTGGGTTATCTAAAATTAATAATAATAACTCGACAACTTTATCGGTCAACATTCTATTTAGATTATGGAGTCAATCTAAAGCTTGGTGCAATTTTTTTTATTTTTTCAATCTTTAATAGCTATCTAGTTCAAATAGAGTCCATTTCACGAAGTATTCATTTCGAACCTAGCAAGGGTGCCATCCCCTGACTAAAGTGGGGATGGCACTTTAGCAAAACTCATTCATTTCACCTTATTTTCCCTGGTCAATGTCAATCCCGTTTCTTTTTTTATTTTTTGGGTGATGAGTAGCGGGGCCCGGAACTGTCGGTGACAGTATGATAAGCTGTCATAAATCTCCTCTTGACTACTGAATTAGGCATCTTTAAGCAGAGAGAGAAGTGAAGAGATCTAGATCTGGGAAGTGGGTATCAAACTGAATTTGAACTTCAATGGCTTCCAAACTATTGATCGTTATTGTCTTCATTCTTGATCTTGTTGCTTTTGGTTTGGCTGTTGCTGCTGAGCAGAGACGCAGCACTGTGAGTACTCTCTTAATTCATTATTATTTCTCTTAATTTCTTGTGTAGATTCAAGAAATTATTAGTTCAATGACATGGGATATATTGAAAGATGTGGTTATTTAGAAATTAATTGCACAGAAGGAATTCGATTATTTGCTCAAATGTTCTGGGGATTCTTAAAAAGGCAGTCGTTTCCTTAATAAATGAATTTATTCGGCATGAGTTTTTGGAGTTTTATATTTTCCTCTCGAATTTGTTCAAGTGTGTGGAATATATTTACAGGAACTTCTACTCTTGAACGAACGAAGATTGACCTCTGATGCTCGTTGTAATTGTCTTATATGTATTGATTTTTGGCTGACTAGCATCTAGTCTCTGTTGATAAGTCTCCATAACTTTCTAACTACGACTTTTTACTCAATTCAATGGTCAAGGATGTGGAAGGCAGGGTAAAGAAAGATATATGGATTCTAAAGTCTTGTGCTTATATGGTTTTTTGATTTTTAAGTAAAACACAGCACGGCCATGATCCAACGCCAAGCACAAAGTAAAGGAGCGTGGCAGAAACCCTGAACAGATAAAATACTTCATGTTTTCCTGACAAATACATCCACAGACAAGAAAAGGAAGTACTTCGAACAAGTGGCAGCGTAACTCCAAATAACATTACACACATTTAATTAAGCTGAAAATCAACGTGAAAACCTTTACATGCCCAGAGTCCAAATGAAAAACGGCCCCATAAAATTGAATCCTGGATAGTGGATACAAAAGTTGCAAAAAAAAAAAAAATTTCCAGTGTGAGCGTGTGTGGGTGCTTGCATGCATCTGTAAGTTTATTTCCATTGTTTGATGCAGATTTTATAGAATTCACAATGCAAGAGGAAATCCATTTGTTTTGAAGCAGTTAACTACTTGAACTAAACTTGGAGCTTTGGCTCTATTTCATGGTTGTTAGTGCAGAGCTTCAGCTTGATATTAGTAGTACTAATTTTGACTCTTCCTAATAATAATATTTGAATGATATGATTGTTGATAGGGCACAACAAAGCGGGATGGCGAAGATAATTACCAGTATTGTGTTTACGACTCTGATATTGCAACTGGATTTGGTGTCGGTGCATTTTTGTTCCTCTTGGCCAGTCAAGTTGTCATAATGGTTGCAAGTAGATGCTTCTGCTGTGGAAGGGCTCTAAACCCAGGAGGTTCAAGGGCTTGTGCACTTCTTCTTTTCATAATCTGCTGGTATATAGTATATCCTTCCATTTGGCAAAATTGCAAAACTTTCGAAGTATCATTCTTCTGCTTCACGTTATTGATTTTACATTTATTGTCAACCTACAAAGTCTTCTTTCTAACGCACAATAAAATTCAGAATTCTAAAGTCGGTAATTATCACTCAGGGTAACATTCTTCATTGCTGAGGTTTGCTTGCTGGCGGGTTCAGTGAGAAATGCTTACCACACCAAATACAGGTCAAGGTTTTTTGAGAACCCTCCCTCTTGCGAGACTGTGAGGAAGGGAGTTTTTGCAGCAGGAGCAGCTTTCGCCTTTTTCACTTGCATAATCTCCGAGTTCTATTATGTTAGTTTTTCCAGGGCAAATGGAAGCTCCAGACCATATGGAGGTGAAACCGGAGTTGGGATGGGAGCGTACAAGTGAATGTTATTGAATTAGTTTGCTGTTGTTTTAAACTTACTCGTCATATCTGTTTTTCCATTTGAAGTTCATTTTGTTATAGGAGTCTAGTTCAGTTGAAGAAGAAAAGCATGGACTTTTACACTTGTATCATAATTTTGATTTTTGCTTGCCCTTGTAATGGACTTCTTTGATGTGGATATGTTTTTCTCTATGAATCTATTGTTTTGTTCCTCCGTTGAAAACTTGAGCACGAGGTATATCTATAGTTGAGATTTCGGATGATAAGGTTGAATACTATTTCATGATTATAAAGAGCTCATGTTTGACAACTATATCTGTGCTGTGAGTCTTCAAATTTGATACAATTTGGTAATTAGAGATACACCAATTTATGGTGGTTGATCATATACTAATCTGTTTTGAATTTGTGTCACTGAATGAGACTATTATTTTCGTATCCAAAGATGTATAGAGATGTTAGTGATCAAGGAAAAACACTGGTTAACCAGACCCTTCATTTTGTCCTGGACAGAGACATCATTCACTTGAAAGAGGCCTTCATCCGATCAGTTAACATCTCGCCGAAGGACCCGATACCTGAGGACCATACTGCCCTTTACCGTCGTACTCTGATCCCGACCTTGTTAGGGCCGAGTATTTTGGACCATTTGCGTTCTCCTACTTCAAGTGGACTTCTACTTTGGTCCATCCTCGACCTTATCTTTATCCAAAGAAGCCTAGTTCTTCTGCTGTTAAGATACTAGTTTACGAGTACGCACCTAATAGGACACGGCATCCAAGGCTATGGGTCGGCCCATGGCCCCTAACGTCTTAATCCTGCTAGGATTATTGCATGTACAACCCTATTTAGACACCATAGCCTCAAGATTCACATTACGTTCTCACTTGCCTTTGCATTCAGTTTAAAGCCTTTTGTGTATACTAGTTAGAGTGAACGTGAGTGCATGTTATTTTAAAATAATTTATAAACTTCGTAAAAGTAATATTTGATCATTCATTTATTATTTTGATCTAAATATAAGATAAATGCAAGTCCTTGAAAATAAATATTAATTATTATACACGCACGTAAATAGTGAAATGCATATTTCAATATTAGTATTAAAATTACAACAAAATGCATAAATGAAAATGAACGACAAATATGATACATGAATTAACATAAATATTAATTAATTTAGAATTAATATTAAGGAATATATACGTGATAATGAATGTTAAATCATTTGTATTAAATGAATATAATTTAATTTCTAATTAAGTGAAATTTGATGCTAATTAGCATATATGTACGTAAATAATGAACTGCGTCATTGAATTTGAAATTCTAATTAATATTAATTAAATGAATGTGAATGTTAATTAATTAAGAATTAATAATAGGGATATGACGTGAATGTGAATGTGAAATTCTAATGAATATTAATTAAATGAATGTGAATATTAATTAATTGAGAATTAATTATAGTATTTATTACAGTCTGTAAATTAAATACACATTGAAAAATGAAAAATAAGATATTATTGAAATAATTGAATTGTAGTAGAGTGGTGTGCTGCACAAAAAAAAATTACATTTACTTTTAAAACTAATGTAGCAATGGAAG
>CAIGRN010060214.1:0-23820 GCA_903798345.1 Fraxinus anomala
TCCACCGTGGTTTCAACCTCGTCTGCACATTAAAAACAAATTATACGACTTGTTTGTTAGGGAGGATCAAATAATATTAACAAATAAAAGAAATTAAAATTCTTTTCATTATGTTTTCGACTATAATCTTATATAGAAAATGCACATAAAGATTTAGAATATTTCTTGATACTTACTTTTGAGTTTCAGTAATGACCCCCATTTATGGCTGAAGAAAGGTAAAACTACTGTAACTGCAAATCCCAGAATCCAGTTTCTGCATAAAATTCAGAGTAAAATAAAACAATTTTAGCACTAGACGATCAGATTGATTAATTTATAAAGGCTGTGAACTTCAAAGTTTTATGCTATGCAATTAGACTTACAAGAAATTGAAAGGAGGGCCGGAAGGAGGAGGCACTGCAGGATTAGCAGAGTACACAACGATGTTCCTGAAATAAAACAATTTATGAGTCTTGATTAACCAAAAACTCTAAACCCTCTAAACATATTTTTGCTCGATATCATTTTGAAGTACATGCCCAAAAACTTATGCGAGTAGACAAAAGAAAATCAGCTTGATGAATAAATGTACTATACTAGCTACCTTTGATTGTTATTATCCTTTCGCGTTCCCGTGTTCTTTTTGACACATTGCAAGCTCTGAAGAGCCCAGAATAGGCTCTGATCTTTGAATTTCAACATAGCCAAATTTGAAGCAGAATTTGGGGAGAGAGTATTGGAGCCGATAGGACGGCTAGTTAAAGTGCCATTCATAATAAAAGATCTTGATATCGACATAACTTGATAGATTGAGAAAACAAAGTCTAGTTCTGAATTTGGTGCAAAATACATATAAACTTTTTCCAATGAAATTGGGTATTTATAGATGTTAACAGAAGAAGTTATGAAAGTTATAGGAAGGAACATGGAAGAAACTGGATTGAAACGGTTGAAATTTGAAAACGTGAGCAGACACGCTGTGTCTTTTGAATATTCTTAAAATTTGACTTTTCTTATTTTTGTCATTGCTTGTATTCCATTATGTTTGTTAATTGACAACTTATATTTTTTACGTTTTTGACACAAAACTTGCATGGATTGTCTTATCAAGCTGTCCTATTTTCTTGGATAAAAAGTAATGGAAAATGATAAAAATAATGGTCAATTTTTTGCTTTTTCTTGGATAAATCCATTATACACTTTGACTTTTCTACTGGGCTATAATTTGTTCAATAAAACAGAATTGATATCAATATTGATGTGGCTGAAGTTGATTGGCCTTTTTTTTTTAATCATCCATTGGTGCCATGCTAAGCATTATCTTTCAAAATTTTCTGTCCAAAAATTATGTACTTATATATAGCATGACTATAATTTGTTTTCTACTTGTTGGGGTCTGGTCTATCTATTTTTGGTCTTAAATATATGTCTCTATACAAGAAAAATTATGCCCAGCAGCCAAGATGTAGTGGTATTTTAAAAAGCTTTTGTTAAAAGAATGGAGTTCACAATTAATTGAGAGAGTGTGAGGCGAATCTGAGATGAAATTGATATACATACTTGAAATGTCGAAGTTCGACCTAACTAACACCTAGAGGGGATGAATAGATGAATAATGTAGAATTAAAATTACCAATTATTATTATCAACAAGTCACACATAATAATTAATCTAGATGAATTTACATGTAAGTCATTTCTTTGTTGAATTGTCACAGCTTATAATTTGCATAAAGTAAATAACACCAATAATTGATCATGAAAAAAAACCCTTTACAAATGATCAAAAAATTTCGGGCCTAAGACAGTAAATCCACTATGGATAAATTGACTTACAATCAGACTCGACTAACTCCTTGTACTCTCTAACCTACTTCTTGTAATCACCAAGGCCTCCTGGACTGTATGCTCCTATACCAGCTCCTGACCTTTTGGAATCGTCTATTCCGTGTGGATCAACAAAAACTCCTCGTTCTTGTCCTATCGAAACTCCAATTTTCTCCATCGATCTTCAGAATTCTAACAAATTATACGGAAGTTGGTGGGTTGGTGTTTTGAGAATTTGGATTGATGTTTTTCAAAGTGTGGTTGATTGATCTCAATGTTAGGAAGAATATAATAATTAATCACCAGTATGGACGAAATATGACTTGGGTGTAGGGGTGTAAATTTGGCCGCCAGAGCAGCTTTTCATAAGCCGGCCCAACTCGTGGCTCGGAAGAATCGAGCTTCATTTTGGAGAGTCAGCTCGAGCCCGAGCCAATAAAAAAATTAATGCAGTTAAGTAGCTGCCTATTAAGGCGGTAACGTGAGGCTCGGGCCAAAAAAAGCCCGAACCATTTTTATTCGAGTTGAGCTCGAGTTTCAAATTTCGGCTCACAAGCCGGTTCGACTTGTTGACATCTCTACTTAGGTGTATATGGTAGAAAGTTTTAGGGGTTGTTTAGGACTCCAAAAATTGTTTAAATCGCGAAACTGAAATTCTCCGGATAACACCGTCACTCGAGTCCCAAGCTAACTAGCACTAGTTGAGCGGCAAGTGCGCTGAACAAGCGGCATGCTAGCAATAACTTCTCTATTTTGGGCACTCGAGCATCTGGTGGTAGATTAGCATAATTCAGGTCCATACTCGAACCCAAAAACTCATAATTGACTTATTCAATCTTCTAAATAACTCTTTTGACTTTTATAACTCTTTTATAATTTTAATTTTATCTAAAGAATAGCTAATTACAATAAAATTCAACAATACTCAAGAAAAGTTACTAGTGTTAACGTACAAACTAGTTGAGCTTCCACGCAAAAAGTGACTACTTTCAAGCCTCAAGACGTTGTCTAAACCAAACAATTGGGATATGCATGTCATTTAAAACCATTTTTCTGCTAACAGTACCTTTAAGGTAATTCCCATTAAAAAGTTCAGTAAAAAATCACACTTCAAATTTTACTAAGCTTAAGGTTGTTGTTAGGCTTTTGATTTTACTAAGCTTAAGATTGCTATTGGGCCTTTAACAATTTTTGTTTCTTTACATAATAGTTTTTTGATGCTTGTTCTCAGCCTGATATTTGGGCTGAATTTGTCCATCGTTTTTCATTAGGAAAAAGTCACACTAAGTGTCCCTCAATAAATTTTTATTTTACCAGTGTTATCACTCGAGCGACTAAAAAATTGTACTAGTATCTTAAAGAATGTATATATATATATATATGAGTTGATCGATTACATATGTAGCTAGTATCCCAAATTACTAATAACATACATTATAAAACTCAATCCTCTGATATATCTAGGGTGTGTTTGATGGATATTATTGAGAAAATAATGTATTTTAAATAGTGATATGATGGGAAATATATAATTAAAAAGTAAGAAAAAGTTATTGATGTGATGAAAAATATTACTTTATTAAAGAATGTGTGGTTGAAAATGAATTTTGAAATAATGTATTTTGAAAGAATGTGTACCAAACAAGGGGCCTAATTAATAACCCAAAAAGGAAATTTTATTACATTGTCTTTGCAAACCAAGTATAATACATATTACAAACAGGAAATGCTTTCAATAATACTAGAAATTCACAATTGCACATGATATTCCTCCAGCTGAACGTCCTTCGCCTTCAAAGGAACATACTCTCCCAAATAAACCTCTAAATGATCCGAAAGTGCAGACTTGTCTATATTCTCATGATGATAAGACTTGCACACAAAATATATAACAGTCTGTATAATCAATCCAAACAAAATCAACTTCAATAATAACCCTAAACAAAGAACCCCAAATCCAATCTTCTTCAGAACCCCTACTCTCCATCCATAAACAACAAAAGCTTTAAACACAAAATTTAGGATGAAAAGAGCGAAATTTAGCTTAAAAAAGATGATTATCGTAATAAACATCTTCCCTTTGATCAAATCCTTGCTCTTGAGCATGGCCTTAAATCCATATGAATCTTCTAGAACAGTCACAACACTTGCCAGTTGCCAAATTATAGTCATGTACACAAACCCCGTAAAATATAAGATTAATATGATCACGAAAATCACTGCTCCAGGTGTAGAATCTGCTATGGTAGCACCCCACAAAATTAGGGTTAGTGCAAAAACTATGTTGTAAGCAAAGAAAGCAAAAAAAGTGCACAAGAAAGTGACCATGAGCCTTTTCCAGACCTTTGGGACTACACTCATAACTTTCTTGAAAGTGATTTCTCTTGCTGTGTAAATGCATGCAACTGTATAAACCACAGCAGAAGTGCACAGGAGGGAGAAGATAAGGAGGAAGGTGAAATAAACAGCCCTGAAGATCATATAGTTAGCCCATTCTGATGATGCAAGATCCGAAAGTTTCTCGTACTTCGGCGTGCCGGTTTTAGTCCAGTGTAACTGGCGTTCTGTGCGCCTGATTCTCCAGTAGAGAATTTCTGAAACTTCTTCATGGGCTAAGAAGATGAAAGAGAGAGGAAGGATCAAAGAGAGGGTGATTTGGGTGAAGATTTTTTTCCATCTGAAAATGATTTTGTAGGATTCGAGGTAGATGTCGAAAAGGCCTAAGAATTGCATTTCTTCCTGTTCTCTCTCCATGATACGTTGATCTTTGTCGTAGAAGTGTGTGAAGATAAGAATGGGAAAGCTAGCTTGTGAAATTTGAAGCTCGAATTATTGGACTTTCATAGTTGAAATGTACCCTTAGGGTTAAATGAAACTACTTAGTTGATGTCGTATAGTTTTCGCCGTTTTATAATATTCATCACATCTGTAAAAAGATAAAACTATTTCGTCCATAATGTGATTAATATCGTATCAAATTCGACATGGTATGTCTTTAATGTGAAAAATAAATTTTAACATACCAAAGAACTTTTTACTACAAAAATTGAAATTAGGAAAATGTTCATTTTCTAGCAGGTTAAACTTTATAACAATGTGGTTCAAGAATTAAGAAATTTAATTAATCTTTAAAGTTATGATCATATAATCATAAATTATTGTTCTTCAATAGTGATATATACTAGGGATGGTTTTGTATGAACGTAAAAACAAGATGAAAGATGACAAGCACTCTAAAGTGACGTTGAGAAAACGAAAGCATAGAAATGTGTGGGTAGGAAATGCTTGATAGTTGATATTATTGTTATAGACCTCTTTAAATTAACTGAGTTATTTGTTAATTTATATTGCAAAAGAAAAAATAGATGAAATTATGAATCATTAAGATATATGTTTTAACCATTAAAAAATTGTCGGTTGTGATATTTCTATGAGTAATTATATGCGGGTCGCGATTTTTATTAACTGCACTAAACTTTAATTATAATGAAGGTCTTTAATTTTGCTTATTTTCGCACTAATATCTCAGATTTTTTATTTTTATTTTTGGTCATATTTTTATCTTAAACTTCAATTATAATTAATATATCCTGTCTCTGGTCTTGGTTTTTGTCCAAAGGAGCTCTGTTAGCGCAATAATATATTTTATCGATCTTTTATATTTATTGTTTATTTTACTTATTTAAAATTACGAGGGACAAATAAGTTTTTACTTCCTCTTAATGAATTTTTGACAGTCATTATGAACCAGACGTGTTAACTAATAGAAGATCAAGGATAAAATTTTGATGAAAATGTTGGAGACAGAAGTGTGAAAATTAACAAAATTCGAGGACTTCCATTGCAATTGAAATGTAATGCAGTTAATAAATACGGTTGGGTGAATATAATGGTCCTAATTCAATTTTTACAAGAGCTACCCTCTATTCTTTAAAGAATTTATAAATGCTTTAATTTATAAATAAATAAAAATGAGTGATAATGAATAAATAGATAGTACTTGTATATTAATTAAAATGTGTAGTTAAATTTTAGTGGAAGTTTTTATGAAAAGAACAAATTTATAAGCTTCTAGTTTTGCATGTGGCAATAAATGATTTGATGGAAAAATTGATTGTATTTTAAACTGTCCAATAATATAATAGCATGTGACATTATGTTAAACTTTATCATTGATGTTCATGTAGCATGATTGTTCATATGACAGTAGATGACTGAATAAAAAAGCTAACCTCGTTTTAAATTGTCTAATTATAGAAAAACACGTGGAATTTTGTCAAATTTTATGTCAACCTTGATATTCATGTAGCATGATTGTTCTGCTTTTACATGATTATTTATCCATAGCATATTAAATACCACATTAAGTGTGAATCATTTTTGAACAATTTTAATCGTATTACAACTCAATTATTTTAATAATGATTTAGTTTTCATTTTTCAATATGTAATAAATATTACAAAATTCTTGTTATGTATGAATTTTTTATTATTAATTTTTAATTAATTAATATTCACATTAATCTAGACTCAATTAATCTTGATTTGATGATTCTTAATCTATGTGGATCTAGAATTATTATAGGTAAATTTATTTATATTTATGTATTTAGGAATTTTAATGAATGTTTAAATTCATGTATTAGTAATTAATTCTTATATACCAAATGTAGTATAAAAATGTTGCTCATAATATTTTGTTTAAGATTACAATTTTCTTTTCTTAAATTTCCATCCTTTTCTTTTTTTTTTTTAGTTCGTTTTAGACTAATCAAATCCTTCCAACAAATTAATATGAAATATTACTTTTACAGCACTTATAAAAAATTAACAAAAAAAAAATCAACATTCTTTGAAGGAACTTAATAATCGTGTCAAAAGTTGATACCCAATATCGATTAAAAATTTACAAAAGTTACATAAGGATCAATATTAATTTGGCAATTTTAATGGATATTTCCTGTAGAATAAGCGTTTTATTCATTAATCTAAACTTAATAAATAATTCATTTTGGAATTTTTGGTATGTTTTATTCTTGGCCATCTCAATCACGAGACACCAGTAACATTTTAAGTCAATGTTTGGTTCAGCTAGATTTTTGAGTTAAAATTTAAGTTAAAGTTAATAATTAATTTTAATTACACATTTTATATGAAATTCGTAATTTTATCATTTTATATCAAAATCTACTAAAACATTAATTTTTATATAAATTAAGTATAATAAATAAGAAGACAAAAATCAGACACGACAAAAGAAAGAATAAATTGTTAAAGCATGGACTGATTTTTTCCCTGGGTGGCATAGAAAGATTCCTTGATTTTCCCAATGTTGGGGCTAGGTATTTCTAAGATATCATTTTGTCCCAGTAATAAATTATATAAATGTATAAGAAAGACGACCTATGAGATATCAGTCAATTCATACACTTAAAGATGAACTTCCAATGTTAGATAGTATTATTCGTAATTATATGTTAGATGAACATATCAAATATATCTTGCGGTGCAAACCAAATTTTATCTTAAACTTTTGTTATGTGTACTTTATATGTTATATATCAGGACATTTCTTTCTACCATTATTAATATTGTGGTTAATATTGTACATTGTAATAGATAAAATTAGGTTGTCTCTCCGACGTGTCAAAAAGGTATGGTTATAGATTGACAACCGTTAAAATTAAGGTTTTAAATTCTCAATTTATTAATTTCTACAAATTTAAATCCTCACATGACATGACTGAACGTGGAAAATAAAATTGCACGTAACTTTTACATAACTAAAAGCGAGAAAGCAAAACCATAAAACAATTTAACATGTTTTTTTCTTTTCAATTAAAAGTCATACGATCTTAACATTCACATTAACAGTTTACGGGGATCTAAAAATCCAAATTCACAAATTTAAATAGGTTGTAAGAAAAAAAAAAAAAAAAAATCTCAATTTTATAGGTCTAGTACCTCTCACTACATCACGTGAATAGTAAAAAGCATGTTTTGGAAGCTGCATATAAACCGCTTCATTTAAATAGGGAGTTTCAAAGCTTGCAAACAAGATTTTCAGTTGCCCACGTCCTGACTCCGGGTGAAAGCTCCGTATAAACCTCTTTATTTCAATCTTCATTAAAAGCATGTTTGAAATATGTTTTTAAATGATTTAAAATATAACTAAATAGAAAAAGTGGTGCATAAGTAGGTAGCACCACTTACAAGAAGACTCATTCAAGTGTTGAGTAAAAGGAAAATTGTTCTCATGAAATTGAACATCGCTAGAAATTGTTACTGTCCAAATCATACAATTTATATGGCCTTTTGAACACAGGAATAACAAAGAAAACGTAACGGGAACCTCTAACATCAAATTTGTTTTTAATGATCTTGTAGCTTGTATAAGTTGAAAAAAAGAAAAGGACTTATAGATGTGAATAAGAAGAGACTGACCCAAAGAGCAACTCTTAGAGAGTCTTTCCCGAGAGAAGAGGATGTAAAAGTCAGCACTGACTTTGGCTTCTAAATGGCCTCGTAATCTAGACTTTTTTTTTTTTTTTTTTGCAGCAAAATCTAGAAGTCTAGAATAATCCAAATTGGTAAGAATTATTTGCAGCCACCGACTTACTAGAATTGTGTAGAGAAATCATCCACCAACAATAGCTCACTATATATATGCATGTTTAGCCATTACATTTTGTGCATGAGTGGTGAGAAAAAAGAGACGCGGAATATATGAGAGAGAGAGAGTAGGACGAGTTAGTGGAGTAATATAATTAATACGGATAAATTATTTTGGTGTTAACTCAACAATTTGGTATCAGAATTAGATGATTGGAGATGAATTTTTGGACTTAATGAGATTGAGCAGGTTGTGAAGTTTTTATAAAGCTTGCTTGATTATGAGATGATAAATTAAGTTACAATGGGTGACCTATAAGTGGTAGGCGGAATGAGGAAGTTCAATAATCAAATTATACCACATGACAAATTTGTGTGTAGTCGTATAGGCAAGACTTGTGGAAAGTAGTTGGTGGAAGTAATGCGACGCCGCCAAAGGAAGTCGCAATTCTGAAGAAGTGGAGAATCAAAAGGGAAAATTGCAGCCACGATATCAAACATTTTCAATTTTCGCAAACTTTGCCCAAATATTTGTTTTGTGCCACCAGAGGTACCAAACATTTAAAAAATATGTACCGGAGGTCCAAATGGACGGTTTCCGTCCAGTTGACCATTAGTTGACCAAGAATAGTAAATTTTGACCAATTTTGACAAAAATGAGAGGGGTAAAATGGTAACTTGACAATTTTAAAATTAAAAAAAAAAGGGAATTAAAATGGTTAGACTATTTACCTTCTTCCCAAATCTCACCCACCCCCACCCACCCCACCCCACCCCTCCCCTAAAAAATAACCCTTCATTTTTCGGCAACTTTCGACCTCCAAAACCATCGGATATTGAGACCTCATTAATCATAGATACAACAAAGTTGTAAGTGTAGATTTATATGGTAATACTTGACAAAATCTCAATATATTCAAGAATCACTGGCTACTGGCTGCTCTGCTCAAAGCTTAAAACCCAAAAATTTCTCTTCTTAAATTTTCCCCGACTCGATTTTATTAAAATCTTCTAAGCAAAATAAGAAAAATTATGTGACTAGTGAAAAGCACAGAGAATCTGTCAAAATTGTGGTTTTCAAAAAACCCTAATTGGGTTGTTTTTGTAATGCTTAATCTCGAATCTGTTTAGATAAATTTGTGGGTTGGTTGAAATTTGAGGAGATTGGACTGAATCAGATGCAAAGATTGAGATCTAAGAGGTTTTATTATGACCAGGACTATGATTCCGAAACCTTACACTCGAGGACGAAACCATGGTACAGTGGCGGCGGAGTGGGAGGAGGATAGCATTTTGTTTATGGTAACCACCGTCGATCTGTTGGGGAAAGTGGGAGTGGGGGTGGAGGTGACAGACGCAAAATGCATGACCTTTCTTCGATGGTTACCACCAGCTATCGAATTCTTTGTCAGGATTTAAAGGCTGGGGTGTTATTGGAAAACAATGAGCATTATAAAAGCCAATTGGCAGCATACTGGGGTGTGGATTAATGTGCACGAGCTGATTCCTAGTGACGAAGAGAGAATTATTGAGATTTCTGATACAAGGAAATGTGAACCTGATGGCCGGATGCCTGCATTCTCGTGTGCTCAAGAGGCGTTTTGGTGGTGGTGGGAGGAGGCTGCAGTGGTGGTGATGGCAACGTGCCGGCATTGTTGATGTTGGGAAGGAAAATTGATATTTTTGTATTTTTATTTTTTTGTCTTTTTTAAAATTTATTTAATGATAAAATTGTCAAGTTACCATTTTACCTCTCCCATTTTTGTCCAAATTGGTCCATATTTAATATTTTTGATCAACTAACGGTCAATTGGACGAAAACCATCCATTTGGACTTCTGGTGCATATTTTTAAAATGTTTGGTACTTCCGATGGCACAAAACAAAGGTTTGGACAAAGTCTGCTAAAATTAAAAAGGTTTGGTACCGTGACTGCAATTTTTTCGAATCAAAATGGACGAGGATTTGGAAGAAAAATAATATGACATTGCAATTTCTGGAGAATGAGCTTCTCTAGATCACTTAAGGAGAACTGTCAGTAAGTCAATATTTCAACAATGTTAAATCTCATTATCTTGAAATTTCAGAATTAGATTCATAGAGCAAAATTTCGGAGTCTAGAATGAGAAGAATAATTATGCATGGTTTAAAACCTCGAATTTAGAAATTTTACTACAGTAATACAATGTATAGCAACCATCACTAGTAAATCTCGAAAATTTACTAGCCGACCAAGAAGCGTGTACAAGACAAATGTTAGGAGTCTCAATAAAGAAAGAATAAGAAGCACTATATAGTTATTAAAAGAAGAGATCGATTCCGTCAACAAAATAATAATAAAAAAATTAAATGAAGGTAAATTTAATGAACTGGTTGAAGGAAGTTATCAGACAATGGGAGCTCAATAAAATTGCGACAAAAGATGCCGACTGTTCAAGAAATATCAACGAACTAATGGCTCGTGTTTTGTGAAAAATGAGGTCATTATGCTTAGAGATTATTAGTTTAAAAAGGAGCCCCAAAATGTAATATAGAAACCTCCAACAAAGAAGAGAACCATAATAGTGAGGAAGAATGGGATGTTGAGGCAGTCGTGATAGCAGACTCGAGAAAAGAAAATTAATTCAAGTATAAAAGACGAATCAACGTTGTTGGTAGTCCTACCTGAACAATTGAATTGAGAAGATGATTAAATCGATGACTCAGGAGAAGACATCATAGTTCATAAAAAGTCTTCCTGGTAGACTCCACAGAAGAAGGAATTACCAGATTCAGAAAAAAGTGTTTGAAGAAGCTTATTATTGGCCAACACCACAGAGGGTGGATCTGCTAGATTTGTAGGAAACGGAAGACGAATTGCAAGAACAAAATATAGAAGCACAACAATGAAACTCCGAGGAATCTAAATATCTATATAAGTGTCAATGATAAAGAAGAGCTTATTAGAGCGATACAAAGTTATTCGCAAAATGGTGTGGATCAGGAACCATTAGCGAATGAACAACAGAATCACCAAGAGATTGAGATACGTAAAGTTCAAAATCACAAATACGAAAGTTTGATACACATGAGGAATCAAATATAAGTTATCATAATTTAGAAAACGATGAAAAGGAAAATAGGAATGGATTAAATATATTTGAAATCACAGATGTGTTGAACAAATGGTCGATCACTTCAAAACTTGCTGAGTTTAAGGCAGAGTTGGGAGTCACGAAAAAGAGGAGTTTTTGTCGAGGGAGAAATTGCATTGTACAATATCTATATTTATAGGGTTCCAATGTTTTGTTCAACTCAGAGGTACATGATGGAGAATTGGTGAGCGGAAATTTAATTCATCCCACAAAGCCTTTAATTTCAAATAATATATAGCTATCGGTTCTTGACCTTGCAAAGTGTAACTGATTCTTTGCTGAAGTTCAAAGATTCAAGGCCTATTTATTTGTGACAACCTCGAGATCTGTCCACGAGTCTCTTGCAGTTTCTACATCGGTAATTAGCGCAAAACGTTCATACCTTTTAATGTTATTCTGCAAAACGGTCACGTCTTTCATTTTTTGGCATTTTGATTTTTATTTTCACCTTTCATTGGGAATCATCATTTTCATCGAATTTCTCAATAAGAATGTAAAATGACAAATATGCCCTCCTTCTTAAATAAAACAAAAAAGAAAAGAAAAATTAAAGAATAAATTACAATCACACTCCCAAACTTATTTAAAAAGTGCAAATGAGTCAAAATAAATTATAAAAAGAGTAATTAGCACAAAACATCCCTACGTTTCAATATTATTGTGCAAAACGTCCCTAATTTTTATTTTTGACATTTTCACATTTCATTGCGGAAACATTTCATCTATTTCTTAATTAAAAGCTGTAAAATGACGAATATACTCTTTTATTTAAATAAAATAAAAATAAAGAACAAATTGCAAGTATACTCCCAAATTTTTTAAAAAGGTACAAATAAATTTCAAATAAATAATTAAAAATTAAAAAAAAAATCTCTTTCTTTTTAAATTATTTATTTGTACTTTTTTGAAAAATTAGGGAATATAGTTGTAATTTGTTCTTTATTTTTCTTTTCTTTATTTTTGTTTTATTTAAAGAAGAGAGTATATTTGTCATATTATAGCTTTTAATAGAGAAAATGGATGAAAATGATGATTTTTGCAAGGATAATTAGCACATAACGTTTCCACCTTTCGTTGTTATTGTGGAAAACGTCTATACCTTTCATTTTTGGCATTTTCACCCTTATTTTCACATTTCATTGCACAAAATGTCATTTTTACATATTTCTCAATTAAAAATTATTAAATGACGAATATACCATTCTCTTTAAATAAAATAAAAAGAAAAAGAAAAAATTAATAGCAATCACAGTCCCAATTTTTTTTAAAAAGCGCAAAGAAGTCATAAATAAAGTATTAAATTGGTAATTAGTACATAATGTCCATATCTTTCACCGTTGTTGAGAAAAACGTCCATACCTTTCATTTTCTTAGGATTTTCACCCTTAATTATAAATTTAATTATGCAAACCATCATTTCCATCCATTTTTATCCAATTTTTCAATAAAGAGTCGTGAAATAATAAATATACCCTCATATTTAAATAAAAAATATTTTTTAATTCCTAATACTTTAATAATTTATTTAGGACTCGTTTGCACTTTTTAAAAAATTAAAATTTTAATACTTTATTGGGGACTTGTTTTCACTTTTTTATAAAAAAAAAATTGGAACCATGGTTACAATTAATTCTTTAGCTTTTATTTAAATATGAGGGTATATTCGTCATTTCACAACTTTTTATTGAGAAATTGGATGAAAATGAATAGAAATGATGGTTTACGCAATTAAATGTGTAATTAATGGTGAAAATGTAAAAAAAAACTAGGGACTTTTTTTCAATAATAGTGAAAGATATGGACCTTATGTGCTAATTACCATTTTAATAATTTATTTGGAACTCAATTGCGCATTTCAAAAAAATTTGGAACTATGATTGTAATTAGTTTTTTCCTTTTCCTTTTGTTTTATTTAAAGAGAATGACATATTTGTCATTTCACAATTTTTAATTTAGAATATGGATGAAAATGATCTTTAGCGCAATAAAAGGTGAAAATAAGAGTGAAAATGTCAAAAAATAAAATATAATGACGTTTTTCACAAAAATAGTGAAAGGTGGGAACATATGTGCTAATTACCCATTTTCGCAATGAAATGTCAAAAAAAGGGTGAAAATGTAAAAAAATAAAATATGTGGACATTTCGCACAATAATATTGAAAGGTATGGACGTTTTGTGCTAATTACCCTTTTAATAATTTATTTGGACTCATTTGCACTTTTATAAAAAGTTTGGAAGTACAATTGCAATTTGTTCTTTAGTTTTTCTATTCTTTCCTTTTTGTTTTATTTAAATATGAGGGTATACTTGTCATTTTACATTTTCTATTGAGAAATTTGATGAAAATAATGATTTTGCAATGAAAGGTGAAAGTAGGAGTGAAAATGTCAAAAAATAAAAGGTAGGGACGTTTTGCACAATAACATTAAGAACTAAGGATGTTTTGTGCTAATTACCCTATTTGGATAAATTGCATCTCCAGTTAGTTCAGGAATGATAGCGTTCATGATCCATGAGGCGATCATATCATCACATTGCTTCCATAGAACATAGCTTTGATCTGCAATAGGAGGTTTCTTGGTAGAGCCATTGACAAATCCGGACTTGTGTTTAGCACCAAGGGCCTTGACCGTGGTTCGGCTCCACATCATCACGTTATCTCCATTTAATGGAGAGGAAACCAATATGACTCCTGGATTGTCTGAAGGATGCAAGGTGAAAGCAAAATCTTTGCCATCCTTTCCAGAATCCGTTTTATCATCATATAACATAATTGTGAAGCAACAGGAAAATTTTCAAGGACTCAAGAGTGCCTGCTCCGATACCATGACAAGAAATATGAAGAAAATAATTACACGACTTAAGGAATTGTATAATGAATCAATCACATACCTAATTTTAAATTGGGAAATAAAATTATATTAAGCAATGTTCATGTATGTCTGATGTGAGGAAATGTAGAAGGAAATCAAGGAAAGAATCAATCTGACATCTTCAATATGATCAACTTGTTGATTATTAGGTCTCCTATTTTCTTTCCTATGTTCAAGCGAAGTGTTTGAATCTAATATCCATCAATGCGAATACTCGAGTTAAGCTTTGAGTTCAATTTTATGAGGACTGATTTGTCAGTTTATTGATTTTTGGAAGAAGGATATAAATGGGACTTGATATACAGCTATTTGGATGGAGCTTGGCGATCATAATTTGGTGTATAGGAAGCAAAAATTCAAGAATTTTGATAGGCATTAAGAACTTAAACTGTTGCCTTTCTCGTTTTTCCTACCTCTTGAATGGCCTCTAATTTGATTTAAATTTGTAGATTGGTTTTCTTGTCTCTTGGTGATTCAATTGCCTAATAAGAGATGATCTTACATTTTCTTCACCCCTGAGTCGTATAAAGTTAATAATGTTTTCTTTTGGCTAACTTGATGTTAATTAATTTTATCCGACTGATATCCCAGAATTTTCTTGGTGTGTGGTTCAGGAAACCTTGAGAAAATGGAGATTACTAATGTTAATGGAATATGAGGCCATAATGGAGAGTTCGTTTCATGACTATTATGCCTCTGGTGCGGAGGATCAATGGACTCTCCAGGAGAACAGAAATGCTTTCTCTAGAATGCTGTAATGTGACTCCATCTTAGATTAGCATTTTTGCAATATTTTTATTTTACTTTTGAAGATTCATTGTGCCCAAGAGATGAGCGAGGCATGGATATTCTTTCCTATATCTCTTTCTTTAGTTTTGCTTTGCTCTTAGTCATCTTTTCCAGGCATTTTCATCCTTTTCGGAATACACTAAAATTGTATTCTTTATTTCACATAGGTTCCATCCTCGCATTCTAATTGATGTTAGCAACATTGATACAACGGCAAATATCTTGGGCTTCAAGGCTCGATCACATCATGGTTGCTCCAACTGCTCTGCAGAAAACGGCTCATCTGACTGGAGCTTGTCTCTTATATATACATGATTAGCATGCCTGAATTGCTAGGATCTGGGACAATAATTTATAACGTGACTGTCAGTGGATTTTCCCATATACAATCTTACCATATTCTAAGATGCTACTCCGAATTTATTGCTAGAAAAACTTGCTAACATATTTCATCGAACTGATTTATAAATCAAGGAGCATTTCGCTTGCAAAGCTGCTTTGTTTCTTTGTGTTGTTTGATTGATGCTACTCCTCAATACAGCTATTTCTCCTTTAATTGAGTTTCTTGTTCGTTAAGCGTGATGTTACTATGATATAGGAGAACTTGCGATAGCAAGAGCAGCATGAATGCATGATCAGCTGCTGGCACCATCATGGTTTGGATTTCTATGCACTTGTGTTATTTGTAGTTGGTGGCGTCTAGAGATCCAAACATGGCCACTATCTTATATAGAAATGCGACTGATTAATGCATGGTTGTGCACATTACCCTTATGGAGTACTTCAACAGTTGAAGAGGTGGCCTCAACACTTCAACTTGTTTGATAATTCAAATTCTTGTTTCTTTGTGATGGCACGTAGCAACAGTTTCCTGAATGCTCTTATATCTCATTGCTACTCTGCATAAATTTGACAATCATTTCCATGATTTATGATTTTCTAATCTGCGCTGCTTGTATTTATCGGCTGATTACAGAAATTTTTGCTTTTAATTTAGGTTTTCAAAGATAGGGATGTTGTCACACAGCTCGTGGAAAGGGTAGAATGAGCTGGTTTCAAGGCAATTGCCCTTACAGTGGATACTCCAAGGCTGGAATTAAGAGGAGAGCTGATATGGGAGAGAATAATTTTCTTTTCTGAAGTCCACTAAACTCTTGTTTGAGCCCATACTCATGAAACTTATTTTTTCTCAAATTCATTTTCAATCACATTCAACCAATAAAATAATTTGCATATGAACTTAAAACGTTTTCCTATTTTTTTAACCACACATTTTTCAAAAACTCACGATTACAAAACTTATTTTTTGTGAAAAATGGGGCTCAAACAAGGGTTCAATCTGGCAATTGAGATGCTTAATCAATTTTTCATTTAACTTCTAAATTTTCTCAGCATATCCATTCAATCTGGCAATTGAGATGCTTAATCAATTTTTCATTTCACTTCTAAATTTTCTCAGCATATCCATTTTCCCCTTCTGCTGGTTTTGTTCGTCCACTGAAGGTCTCTTTATGTTTAACAGATTTGCTTTTCCGTCCGACTTGACTTTGAAGAAATTTGAGGTATTGGATCTTGCAACTGCAAAATAATCATCACGAAAAATCCCGTCACAAAAGGGCATTTCTATTGTAACTAGAGAGTAGCTCAATCCATTGCACACGATTATCCATGTGGCCGATGGTTAGTCAATTCCCCCCATCATTTCTTCTTCTCCGAGAAAATTAAGAAGTTCACAATCAGTAAACCTTCTCAAATGCTGTCAAGAGATCTGTGTTTTAGGCTTCTTGTGTATTCATGAGTATCTTCGGCTTTCTCATAATTGTTTAGCTAGAAACCTAACTTCTAGATTACAATATGAAAGACTTATTTCATTCACTTGAGCTAACAAGGACTATGTACCATAAGAAAATAAAATGAGCAGTCACGATATTAAATAGGATGTCATTCAAATCAGAGACTGCCAAACTATAAAGATACACATTAGCCTCTAATCTCATAAAATTAATCTATATCAAACTGAAATTGTTAATTGCCATCATTTAACTTAAACTTGAGTATATTACTGGACTAAGATGCACTCTTCATGCCAATAGTACTACGTAAATTGAAAGAAAATGAATTAAATAATATAGTTATCAAGAAGAAATACCTACACCAAGAAAATCTATAAAGGGAATGTCCTTTTTGTGGATGGATTGTTCTTCTTGTTTCAGCACTATACTTGTCCTTGCATTAGCAAATGGACGTAAATTATCGGCATTAATACTCATTGAATTATCTCTATTCATTTTCCCATGTTTTCTACTGCCATCACCAAAGGGATATGGAACAACCCTCTTGTAGTTTTGGGTGCCAAATGCTAAAACTGAATCCCCCAAGGCACCAAATATCGACGAATTTAAATGTGCACCATTGGAGCTGGAATTGTGTTGAGTACTGCCTTTTTTTATAAATAAATCAGCAGCAGAAGATGAGTCACTTTCCCTCGAACTTCTTGGAATCAAGAACGGCCATAAAGCGTGTGAATCAAAAGACGATGACACGGGGAAGACTTGATCTTTGTTTTGGCTTTGGAATTCCAAAATCCTACTATTTCCAAAGCTGATTCTGGGCATATATTCGTCCTGGGATCTTGGATTTTCTCGGCAAAAAACATAAGATGAGGATTTGGAGTCATGACTAATTTCTTCATGACTTCTTTTACCAGAAAGCTTGGATTGTTCTCTTTGTTTTCTGGCCATAATAACATGCCAATGATTTTTCACAGCATTGTCAGTTCTACCTGGAAAAAGCCTGGATATAAGAGCCCATTTATTCCCATGTACTCTATGTGCTGCAAGAAGCCTGACCTCTTCTTCTTCTGTAAATGGTCTCCTGTTTATTCTTGGATCAAGCTGATTAAACCATCTCAATCTGCAACTCTTGCCTGCAAATTAACTATCATATATAGGTCAAACACAATAGTACCCGTTTCTTCTCATACACTCGAATCAGCTCCCTAAACCTATATACAGTAACAATATCAGGACGGCTTAACCGATAAAAAAAAATATTAGGACGGCTTAAATACATGTATGGAATACCATATATATTTATATCCTGAAGAATTTATAGTCGTAGGAATTATAAGTGTACACTATATATGATTAGGTCCAACGCAATTATCAATAGATCATCAGTTCAAGAGTTGGGTTATGGAACCTCAAACGAGTAACCCTAATTTTTGAACAGTATAGCTAGAAATGATTTGGAAAATTAAAAAGAAACGTATATATACAGTAACACAGGCGCGCGCGCATAGAAATTAACCTGATCTTCCTTGAAGTTTTTCAGCAATCGAATTCCAGTTTTGAGGCCCATATTGCTCCACGAGCTGCAGGAGTTTTTCATCTTCAGAAGGTCTCCAATGTCCTCGAGGACAAGTCCTTGGATCATCACTATAGCCACCACTCGTTTCGTCCATCATCGTGCCTCAGGCCTCTATCAACTGAGAATCCTCAAATATTAGAAAGAAATCTCCAGCATAAGCCAAGAAGAGCAGTACCGAAAAATAAGTAGATATGGAATTGAAAAGGTTGGTTTGGTTTTGGAGCTGCTGCTACAAGATGGACTTTACTATTGGCCCTTCATCATGAGTCAACTAAGGATATTTAATTTAATTACCTTTTGTAAAAATACCAAGATTTCTTGAATTGCAATTATTCACTCAAACATCAAAATGATAGTGCATGATGGGATTTTAAACTTATCAATTCAAATATTCAATGAATGTTACCTAATGTCTAATTAGTACGTTGAATTTCGCGTAATTAAGAAACTGACCCATTTCAAAGTGAATTTAGAAGCTTAAAATTGGTTTTCTATTGCATTTACTTATTCAAAGTCTTCAATCCCCCTTATAAGAGGATTCCTGCATATAATTTATATGTTTCTAGCTAAAGTTGATATTTTCAGTACAATAAAATTTATCTCAGCTTATAATTTGTACAAGTTATTTTTTTAACAGGTTTTGACATAGTATTAAGACTGATTCATGTTTCTGCATGCAAATTCTAAAACTACTTTTTTCTTGAGAATAAACTAATTATCCTAATATTACTAAATTAATAGTAACATTTTACATGAAATAATCTTGAGGTCTCATGCTCATTTAAATATTTAATTGGATGAATAAAAATACTGTTTCAGACCAAAAAGCACCATGATCATCATGTATAATATAGATGTTCAGAAAACAATATGTACCTCGAATTGAATGAGCAAAAGAGGATTGCAGCAAGGGAGGCTTCACAGAATAAAAATTAAAAATTCTATTTTTCTGTTCTGGAAAAGACAATTGTGAATAATGACAAGGTTTTAAAGCTTACAGGCGCAACATCAAGCAAGCAATTAGGATAATAAAAGCTTGTTATTCAATTAATGGTGATGGTTGGTAAGCTCTCCATGTATATATCTGTGAATATTTATAATGTTCTCAGTAATTAATGGATGTCAAATTTAGGGTACATAAGGTAATATAATATATATTACTGATTGTTGAAAAGAGAGAAGAAATTTGGGTATAGTATTGGAATTGGTTAGCAGATTAATTGTACCACACTTTTTCTATTCCAATTTCTTCACAAACCCTGTATGTTTTTCCTTGTCCATTTAGTTTAACAAGATTGAAAGAAGGTTTCAATTGTAGGTAGTAGTGTATCTGAGTTAAAACTCTACTGGCTCTATATTTGGAAGATGTGTGTCAAATCACCTCATCTAATAGTTCAATCGTTAGAAAATGAACGTTTATTTATTCGATTTTCAATAAAGTCTGCCGTATGTTTATTAACTAAAAGTTTGTTATGTTCACAATTTTCATAAATAGATATTCAAAAAATATATATTTAAGATTGTTAGCTTGATAACTTTGATAAGTGTTGGCCAGTAAATAATGCTTAGATTATTCAAATTTTCAATGATACCCAAATGTATGTAGTTTCCATGCAGATGGCAGGTCAAATACAAACGTTGAAAGATTTTATGCAATGAATATATAAAATTGATTTCTTAACTGACTGATTATTCCACACCCCACGAAATTAAACATTTCATCTAAAGATGTTAATTCAAATAGTTTATCCATAGTCATCATTCATTTATCAACTACACAAGACGTCTCCAATGGTTGGTGTAAAATCAATGTCCATCCCTGGTGATGTGCATGTTAAATCATCAGAGAAATTATAATTAATATAATTTTGAGAATTTGTTCCAAAATTAATTTATAAAAAAAAACATTTAAAATTGTTTAGAGACATAAAATAATTCATACTGCATTAGTAGATTATTGTTTATTTTTTTAAATTTTGATCATTACTATTATATTCATGCAGTCTGAATAGCAATATGCAGATTGTTGTTATAAACTAAAGAGAGTAGGAGTGGACAAGTTCCGCCTGAATATGATCAAATTGGACTCGAACTAAATTGAGCATTTCAATTTTATCCTTCTTAAGCTAAATTGAGTAATGTGTATTAGAACCAACAATCGACGGATTTGATTTAGTTCTCGGCTATAGATCGAGAACAATGTTACCAAAGCTCTCAATTTTTTTATAACCAAACTCGTTGAATTATTTCACTTTTTTTCTGAAAAAAAAAAATCACATTTATTACTGCTATTATTTCCTTACTTGATCATTTGTATACGTTTGTGAATGAATTTCATTAAATAACTTGTATTTGTGCTTTACATTTGGACTATGTTTGTTACTTTGTAAAGTTCACCCGATCGTTCTATTTAAAAGATATAATTCTTGACTCGATTAGGTTCTCTTTTCAGTCGGACCAAGCACGCCCCTAAAAGCTCCAATGAAACAGATCAACTGACAGAAGGCCTTAAAAAGGAGAATAATAGAATGAAATTAAAGTCATGAATAGAATAAGCCTCAATCAATAGAAGATGCAAACGACGCTTAGGATTCTAAAATGCAGGGATCAAAACAAACTGCAAATAACCTGCACCTGGTGAATTTTTTTGTGGTGCATGTTCAAATCTAAGAATATAATGTGTCCACTCTTAAACACTTACTTTGAAGAGCATTCAATAGTACGTGATTAAAAATTATATACGTGTTAGACATTTGATAAAAAAAAAATCCAATCATGGCTAATATATGTACACATATATATCTTTTCCACACCGGAGCCGAACACGACTCGCAACCATGAATGGAAAGGTTTGGAATAGCTTTCAATTACTTGCAAAGCTAAAAATAGATGTTCATATATATTTCTCCAAGTGTCTCTATAATGAAAACTATAATATACCTTTTATCTCACCTTTCCAAGAAACCAATTTAAGCAACATATCAACGAACACTGATAAACCTCACCAAACAACATTTGACTTCTCCCATCAAACCCTATTCTTTATTTAATTATTTCTACATATAAATCCCAACTCATTTATTGCATTGCAAAATATTGGAAAACTTGCAAACTGCCTTTCTAGATATTTCCCATTTTTGTCGTATTTCAATTAATGCATTTTGTTACAGTACAGTTGCTTATGATGTTAGATTCATTAATTTCTGTAAAATGCTTTCGTAGATCACAACACTAAGCTACAAGGACAATAATTTAATACCTATGGAACTGTCAAGATTATACAATGTTATGAAATAGAACGCGAGAACTAAAACGCAGCTAAAATAAAATTAAAGAAAAACTGGAAATAAATAAACGCAAGAATTTTATGTGGAAAACCTCCAATTTAATTTGGGATAAATATCACAGAGGAAAAGTATGGAAGGATTTCACTATCGTAAGATGATGCGAACTCATCTAGCAATGGTAGTTACGAAACCCACACAAGATTTATTCAACCCAAGAAAGCCAAGAAATCTATGTTTAAACTTGATTCAAAAATATTGAATCAAGAAATCAACACAATCGTTGAAAATATGTTGACTCAGTGATTACAAGATTCAAGAATCTTACTCGATTTATTTGAACGCCATAAGAAATAATTTTGATAAGTTCACAATTAATTCAATGAAGAATGAGAAGAACGCAATATGCCTACAATAATATCTCTCAAATTGTATATTTTTTAATGAATATAATGAGTCATATTTATATGGAACCTATAAAACCTATTTAAAAACATAATTAAGTCTCAAAAGATATAAAAATAAAATAGCATACTAAAGTTTTAACTAAAATAGAAGATATGCGAAATTTGAAAAATTCATAGCCGGATTTATACTATGCGGCCGCATAGTGTAAATCTACGTGGTCGCATAGATCAACTGAAATTGTCCACTAGGGTTTCGGTAAAGGGACATGCGAACAACTATGCAGCTTCGTCTCTATTGGTTGAATCAAGTTTCCTTCCATTTTCGTCGTCCATTGTTTGAATCAAGTTTCGTCCCTTCGTTTCATCTCCCATGTCCAATATAAAACTTGTCACTTCATTGTATTTTGTTCACCGAGATTTGAACAAGTAGTCACATTGTTTCCTTGAACCGCTACACTCGCGATCTAGTTATTGGTCCTTCCTCAATGATCAATGGATCGTATCATGAATCACATCGTAAGCGAACTATAACACCCTTCATTCTAAATACAACAATAATAATTATTCTCAACAACCTTTCTTTCTAAATACAATAATAATTATTATTCTCTCTTGTAATAGAAAAAACTAAAGTAGAAAAATATCTTGTATTTAGAGTCTTTTGGAGATGCTAGCAAACGTATAATATATTTATTTGAATTTAACAAATAAAGTTTATACAAAAATAATTGTTGGAAATATAAGTTAGAAAACGCCCATAATGGAGTGATCTATATACTATTCATAATCCAAGTACCAAAATTGCATTACTATTGGTGAAAATGTATTCCTCTAGTCAAGTAATTAAGTTGCTTGTTTAGTTAGAAAAAAATTCTTAGGCAACCAATCTAATTAAAATGCTTTTCGAAACGTGTCATGCTCCACAAATAATCAAATCTTAAATAAAGTAATCCATAATTAAGATTATTTTAAGATTATAATTAGACATTTTCTAGCTAAAACTTAGTTAAAAGTAAAATCAACACTATTAATTCTTTGCTAAAATAACAAGTTTCAATTCGTAACCAAGTACAAGTTAGTTGTCATTTTGTATATGTCTATATATATATATATTTATCGTGGGTTGCCTCTCGTTTTCGGTTAAGAAAACCTCTAATTCTCAATTAAGGTGAAGTATGTGGATTAAGATAGTGACAGTTTAGCTAATTTTTTTTGATATTTTGGACAATCGTCCTAAGTGACATTTTGACTGAGCAAAGCAGGTTTCAAACATTGTACAAGTAATGTGTTAATTCAAAGATTTTGATTGACATTTGTTAGTTTAAGTTGGCAAGAAAATGTCCAAAGCCAATCAAATTAAATCTATATATGCTTGTATTATATATACAAACGGCATTGATTACTTGTGTCTTTTACAAACGCGTTAGAGATACAATCATGCAATTTTAATTTGTTGGATTTCTTTTGAAATTAAACTTATTCGAAGGGCTAAGGAATTTTCAAAGACACCGAGCCCGATTGAAGATCAAGAATTTGTCAAAGT
>CAIGRN010060220.1:0-21340 GCA_903798345.1 Fraxinus anomala
AATTAAACTCAAAATTAAAGTGATCTAATAAATAATTAAGTAATTGAGTTTTTGGTATCTAAATAAAGTATGGATCGTATTATGTGTGTAGAGATCGAATCTATTATGATTGTATTTGATGATGGACAAAATACATATGAAAATAAAAATAGGATTATTGTCGCCAATTCATATTTGATTCTTATATTTTGTATCATTCCATCAACACAATAATATAAGAGAAAACATATTGAAAATGAAGACCCAAAACTCACAATCAATAATAGAAAATCAACAATCAAGAAAAATGTATTGAAGCAATCAAGATTATGGAGTAAGAAGCTAAAATCAAGATCAAGAACTCAAGAATCAAAATAGTCAAAATTCAAAATTCGGAATCAAGATCAAATATTGAATAATCATTCTCAATGAATTAAAGTATGTTCCGTATTTTATAATTCTCTTGGTAATTTGATGTGGATGATCTTGATAATAAAGCAATTAGGTTATAAAGTTTTTTTAGAGTTTAAAGTTTTATTAAAATTTTAACAAGTTCTATCGGATTCAGCTCCATGATAAATCATTGAAAATCAAGAAAGAATTTTATTGTTGAAATTCATACATTGAGCCTATGTTTGACACCCATTTATTTCTCATTCTATTTCTCATTTTTTTCTCTTTCTTCATTTCAACCACTCATTTTATCAATAAAATAATATTACACATAAACCCAAAAATTCTCCTTACTTTTTAACCACACAATCTTTCATCAATCACTATTCTAAAAATTATTTTCAAAGAAAATGGGTGTCAAACAGACCCTGAATTTTAAAGTTTTTCATTTTGGGATGTGAATTTTAGCCATAAATTTCGAAATTAAGAATTTTGGGTTAAAATTCATGTTTTAGAGTTCTCAATTTTGGGGCGTAAATTTTAGCCCTAAATTTCAAATTTTAGATTTCGGAAAATTTTAACAAAAATTGATTGTTGGTATCAAGTTTTTGGCATTATGTGAATTCAATATGATGGTTTAATTGCATGGCCTAAGAAAATTATGGTAATTTCCTTCTAGCACATTGATTGGTTGAATCTGTGGCCATTTTTTGAATTCTGATTGATGTACTGTCCTTTGATTGAAAAAAACCTTGCTAGGCTGGGAGGATGACAGCCCCCTACAATAGGGGACCAAATTTTTTGTCTTTCACCTGGGTCTCATTACTGACATTACATTTGAAAGGATGTCAAAAAGCCTATAAAATTTTTCTGGTAAACTCGTTTAATCCTAATTGAAAATTGTAAAGTGTTGTTGTACCCATCTTTTAGTGGCTTTGGAAAGCCTGAGTTTTTATTTATTTTTATTTTCTATGGGAATGACATAAACATTTGCAATTGCGGCTACCCATCGGGCAATTGTCGTTCAGCGCTGCAACGCTGACTTGCTGATAGGATAAAGGGCACTCAAATTTAAATTTTGGTTCTTTCGGATTACAATTTTCTAAAGTAGATTAATTGAAAAAATATATTACCAAAGTAATTTATATTGTCTAAATTAATTTATTTAAATGGTTAGGAATTTATGTGTACGTAATTCATGATAATATTTACTGGTCCAAAGAAAGATCAATATTTGGTCGAATTATTTGGACATATGTTGCATAAATATGTGACAATAAAAAAATTTCTTTTTATGTGAACATTGAGTTGAGTTGATCCAAAAATAAAATTAATGTTTGACATAGTTTGTTGTCAATATTTGATAACTAAATCAAGAGTATCATTTACAAGTTGATATTTATGTTCAAAGACTAAATGTCAATGTTGGGTCCGGCCTCTTGTGATGGAAATCATATTATTTGAATTTATTGATTGCTTAATATGAATTTTATGTGAACATGTTAATTATGTTTAAGTTCTCTATTCAATCAATCCATCAACTTCTGCAAACTGCCAACATCAATTCAATATGTACTCGAATCAAAGTTTAAGGGCTAGAAAGAAAATTTTTGTACCATTGTTGACGGCATGAATCTAAACATTGCGTTAAAGACTGAATAACTCACTACTTTTACGGATAAAAGTTCTTATAATAAAAAGGGGACTCAGATAAGTGAAATCGTTCAAACCTTACAAGTCTTATGATCAGAAGTGTGAAATTTCAGCAACATTCAGGTGCGCTGAGTTCGATAAGGTAACGACTGCCAAGAAGTTTTTAAAAGAAATCGAAAAACACTCTGCAAAATGTGTTAAGGCTGAAACTAGTATGCTTGTGGCAAACTTGCTTTCACTAAAGTGTAAGGTTAAAGAAAACGTAAGGGATTACATTATGGATATGTCTCATCTTGTCTCAAAACTAAGGGCATTAAAGTTTGAGATGTCTAATGGCTTGCTCGTCCATTTGGTTTTAATTTCTCTTCCTGCACAATTCGGTTAATTTAAGGTCAGCTCTAACTAGAAAAAAGGAAATTGGACTCTTAATGAACTCATTTCATATTGTGTGCAAGAAGAAAAAAATCTAAAGCGAGAGAGAACTGAAAGTACTCACTTTATCAAGTACCTCTAAGGACAAGTTGAAGGGCAAGGAAGCTACATTTGGTCAAGTTCAAAAGAAACAGTAAAGCTTGATAATGATTAAAAAGCTGACTGTTACTTTTGTGAAATCAAGAATGCATAAAGAGATACTGTACTAAATATCA
Organism: Fraxinus anomala; assembly: GCA_903798345.1. Taxonomy (NCBI): domain Eukaryota; kingdom Viridiplantae; phylum Streptophyta; class Magnoliopsida; order Lamiales; family Oleaceae; genus Fraxinus; species Fraxinus anomala. The sequence goes on from CAIGRN010060220.1 coordinate 2,673, forward strand.
TGCTTGGCGTGTAAAAAAAAGTAAACTTCTCACTTTGGCTTATTTTGAGATTAATTTAGTTTTAATGCCAAGACACATTTGGTGGATAAATTATGGTGCCACTACTCACATAAATGTATTTATGCGGGGTTGCCTGAACAGTCAAAAATCAATTGATGCTAAAAGATTCATATATGTGGAGCGATAGCAAATCAGTTAAAGTTGACTCAAAAGAGAATTTTAGGTTATCATTAAAAACTAGTTATTATTTGGATTTGAAAGAGACATTTGTAGTACCGTACTTTAGATGAAATTTAGTTTTTTTTTTTTTTTCTACATTAGACAAATTCGGTTACTCTTGTTCTTGCGGAAATAGTCAGTTTAGTCTCTTTCTTAATTCAAACATTATGTGTACCAGTTCTATATTTGGTTATAATAACTTGTATTTCCTTATTACGATTGCCTCTTATGGATTGAATTGAAAGACCACTTAAGTTATTATGTGACATGGCAGTCTTGTATTCCAACAGGAGCTCGATGATGTCAAAGTCTATAGACATCAAGTTCCTAGTTGTTAATGAAAGAATTAGTGTCAGGTTTATATAAAGTATATTAGGACAAACTCCATGATTGCGGATATGCTTATCAAAGAACTATCCCCAGGGTCTTTCATGAGCATATTGTTCATATGTGTATTGCATTTTTTTTTGATGATATGATAGTTTAGTGAGAGTGTGTATGTTGTGGTTGTCTGATTCAGACACATTTTAGGCTTATATATATTCAGTTTATAAATAAAGTATTCAGTTTTACTTTGATTAAAGTTTTGGCTTGATCTCATTAAAGAATAAGATATGATCAATTGAAAATAGACATATTTGGATCACATCACATGTAATGTCTATGTCACACATCACACTTGATCATGTCATTTATTTTGTTGATATAAGATAACATTGATGGTTTAATTATGATACTTGTAACAAAAACTGCTTTTATCCCATATTGACATGATTGATGGACGAGATTATTTGGAGATGTTTTTTGTTATGATAACAAAAATTTTAAGCTGATAAGGTTATACACATTTATAAGATAATATATGTGGCCTAAGTGAGAGATTGTAGGGAAAAAATATTAATTTGTTATGTGGGCTGACAATAATTGTGTATAAAGACTATCTTAAAATTAAGCTCAAAATTAAAGTGATCTAATAAAGAATTAAGTAATCGAGTTTTGAACATCTAAATAAAGTGTGGGCATGTGTGTAGAAATCGAATCCACTAGAATTGTATTTGACTATGGGCATAATACATATGAAAATATAAATATGGTTATGGTCCCTGATTCATATGTATTTCTCATTTTTATGGCATTCCATCAACACAAGAATATGAGAAAAAACATATTGAAAAGAAATATCCAACACCCACAATCAAGAATAGGAAATCAACACTCAAGAAGAAGGTATTGAAGCGATTAATATTATGGAGCAATTAATCAAAATCAAGATCAATAACTCAAAAATCAAAAGAGTCAATATTCAAGATTTAAGATCCGGAATCAAGATCAAGTATTAAAGAATCATTCTCAATGAATTAAGGTATGTTCCGCTCTTTATAATTTTGTTGGTGATTTGACGGGATGATTTTGGCAATAAAGCAATTATGTTTTAAAATTCTTGAGAATTTAAAATTTTATTAAAACTCTAACATAGAATACTTAATAGAATAGATAATCAAAACCTGGCAATTCGATTAGAGATAGAATTAATTGATCATAAATTAAATACATAGTTTTCGTGGGATGGTACTCTACTTATCACTTTATTACTTATCTATGATATCGTGTACTTGAGAAATATTGTACAGTTAAGTTACTTTGCAATTCAATTAACTGTATCAGTTGAGTTGATGAAATAAAAAAAAAATCATTACTTTTGTGGTGTCGTGTCTATGTCTAATACATCAAAAAATTTGGATGTTATTCCCTCTATTCCAAAATGGCTAGTTGTTTATAATTTTTTACATTAAACAAACATTTTTGTTGATCAAAACTATTGTCGATTTATTTAATATAAGGAAGGATAAAATAAAAGAGTAATAAACGTCACACGAAAGACTATTCCGTAGATCATTTTTGCTTTTACAGAACTAAAATGAATTATATTTAATGGCCTTATACTAATTATTGTCTAGAGTCTTGAGATTTTCGAAGCTGATCTAAAATTTGAACATATCATATAGTGTCATCTAAATTGATACTGTAGCACCAATTATATTAAATAATATTATTTTAACCTATATAATTATTGGTTTTGGTTTGTAAAATCTTTGTGATAGAATTTAGAGAACGATTGTCGATATTTTGGTTGACATTACGAAAGATATGTACGGACAGTTTCGTGATGAAGTAGGTAAAGGGGCTTAATAAATTATTATTTATTTACTATCAAACCGTACTAATCACGTGATAGCGGCTTATCAGAAAAAAGGTGTGTCCATGAATAGTCAGACTGAGCAGAACATGTGATTTTCTTCCAATATACCATCAAATTATTTGTACCTTCTTACCGTCTGTTTGGTAAAAATTAAAATCGAATTAAAATTAAAAAATTAATTATTATTATTAACTTTTATTAAATAGGTAAGACTCAATAACGATTATATTTTCAATTTTAATTATTATATATTATTCAAAAACCATCTATTACCCCTAAAGTGGGGATCAAAAAGAGGCTTTGACACACGTTAGAAGCATAGACCTACAACTCTCATAACAGAAAAATGGGGTATAACAAGTTAATATGTCGATTTTATAACAAGTTAATATTGAATTTCAATTTTTTTAAAAAAAATTACGATTACTGTAATAATATTTTTTTTCTTTGAAAATTAATATATTAAAGTTTAAAATCAAAAAAATAAAAAATTGCTGAAGTTCAAATTTTAATGTACAAATTAACAAACAGTGGAAATGAAGTTGCAACATATCCATTCAATTCCTTAATTACAAGATTATAAGGACCTCTGGTTCACCCCAAGACCATCATACCAAAACAACTTCACCCAAGATCTGCCGGTGAATAATTTAATTTATTATGTATTTATTTTACATTTTTACCGATGGATTAGCAACATAATTTGTATTAACGGAATCTTTCGTTGGCAACTCTATCGTTAATTTAATATCTTTTTTCAAAAATGATAAAATAATAATAATAATTTGTTTTAAATAGAAAAATATAAGCCTTTGGAAAATACAGGTGGAGAATTAAAAGCAAAGTTAAATGTTTAGGTCAATAGGTCCCCACATCGCATGTAACCAACAGTAAATTTTGTCTGCAGGCAGATTTGTACGACGTGCTCAAGTGGATCCGACAGTAAAGTTGCATTGGTCCAAGAGGAAGTTGGTTGGTTTGCACCAACCACTGAAAGGGAATTAATTAGTTTTGATTGGCCTCGTAGAAGATCGTACAAACGAATCTTGTCCGGTTCCAAATTTGAGTCACTCGTAATTTTGTTTAAATTAAGTCAAATCTACTTATTTGTATTCAAGTGCATCATACAAATTTCCGAAACACATCCTATAAGGAAAACGAATTGATGCTTGATAAGAACTCAATGATTTCGGAACCAAAATGCCAAGAGAATGATCTACAAATTCGGAACCAAAATGCCGAGAGAACGATCTGCAGATTCAAAGTCTGCCTATTACAATGTTATTCATAACTTAAAATAGCACGACAAACAAGTGATTTGGAAATAAGCAAAACAATTGTAACAAACTAAGGAAAGCGAATGAACTAATGGATCCTTCACTTTTAGGTGGGAAACTATTCTTCATTTAAGTACATTGTTCAGCCTTGTGATTCTTGATTATCCATATGATCTGGCCTTTGATTGATTTCCGAAATTTCTCCATGAATTGGTTGGCCATATACTGGTATACATCAAAAATGCTGAGGGGAATTTTTTTGTCAGGCAGTTGACGTCGAATTTGTATCCGTTTCAGCTTCCACAAACCATCTATTAACCCGTCTATGAGCAATATCCACCTACAACAAATAGACATTTGAATAGGTAATCAAATTGAAGAGTGATATAAAAATTTATCTATTTTCGACATCATATCCATAGTTAGCAGGTCGATCTTCATACCAAGGTATCAAATTGTTTAAAAACAACCACTAGAAGTGAAAGGGAAAACAAATCCAAGTTACCTGATTATCCCAATCAGTTTTGTATGTTATTATTACAAGAATGATAGTTTGGACGAGCGTGCCAAATAACATTCCAATCCAAACACCCTGTCAAATATAACCATAAAAAAATGTTTATTGATCATAGCATAAAGAAACATTCATGCCGGTTGGTGCATATAAACGAAAGAAAAAACTATTTGGTTTTCATGAAGAGCCAAGTGTTTGTCTTTATTATCGCTATCCCTTTTTCTGTGTTGTGTCTGTGTGCGTGTCCCTGTACACGTTTGTTGGAGATCGGGGGTAGAGGGAATCGTCAATAAGAATATGTCAAAGAGCATTAAGGATAGAATAAATAAAATGATTAAAACTCACTTCAACGTGTAGTTTGATAACATAACCAAGCACAACTCCAACAGGAATTCCTATGATGTAATAGGATCCTATGTTAACATATGCTACTGTGCTCTGCCGTCCAGCCCCTATGGAAACACCTATCGTAAGAGGGAAAAATTTTTGTAGCAAGAGCTCATCAGCGTATAGAACTGAAATTCTTCTAATTATAGCTGCTATTATTTCTCTTCCTGAGGAAAAATGATTGTTGTGTGAAAATGATGCATAAATGATATAACAAACCACCAAACATAAGCTTACCGGAAAGAACTGGTTGAACACTGTTCAAGAGTATGGAAAATGCCAGGAGAGGTGACAAATGCGCAACTGCCTTGGCCACATCTTGACTTTTAGTGAAGATGTAAGCTAGACGTCCACGAAAGAACAAGAAAAATACAAATAGAACTAGTCCAATGGCTAATGATGTCAACACAGTCACGATGATTGAAAACTTTGCAGCTTTAGAGTTCCCCCTTCCAAGCTCATTTGAGACACGAACACTAAAATATAGTAATTGAAGATACATCAAAAGTGGCAGAATCAATATGAATTATAAACAAGCTCAGATAGCTTTGTGTCTTTGAGGAAAATAAGGACAATTATAATACCTTGCTGCAGCCAAGAAACCAAGAGAAATCATCATTTCCCAACCATTGATGTTAAGACTGAAAAAAAAGAGCACTTTCATTCTTATGTGATGCTAGGACGAAAAGGAAATTAAAGAATGAGGGAAAAAAGTGTTACCATATAGAAAGAGCATCAATTGCGACCTCGGCATTTTTCAGATTTCCGGTCAAAAGAACCAATATTGTGTTGTACCAGAGTTCAAGACTGTCAAGAAACAAAGGTTTATGATAAAAAATTGCATATTGAACGTGTAGAGAAGTAAATCCTAAATCGTTTCTCCTCCAAAATCCTTGATTTCTTTTAGGGAATAATACAAAAGGTATATAAAAACATGACATATATTGAAAATCGTGGGCAGCAAAAAGATATAACTTCTGGAATTATACTGAAAAAGATTAATACTAAAGCATTTCAGTCTCGAATCTCATGAACACTATGAAACATATATACAATATGTCATAACAATATATTACTATTTTATAGCATAAGGAAATCACGGCCTTGTGGTTTGGCAGGTTAATATACTTTAGAACAGTTCAAGTAAATGAAATAAGCCTAACCAGAGCATTGCACCAGATGATAAAGAAAGCTTGACTATTGGCCAAAGATCCTGGAAAGCTAGAAACGAAAAACCTTTCCATGTTTCCCGACATCCTCCAGAGAGAACAAATATTAGCTGACCAACATTAGGGATCCAGTATGCCAAAATTGTGGATACCATAGCGCCAGTAATCCCAATAATCCCAAACTTGTACTTAACTGTTAACAGCCATGAGAGAAAGATGTGGATTGATAGCGAAAGCGCCGCCAAGTATGTAATAATCATGTTCTTACTCTGTGCCTGTAGGAACATTTGGCAGCTAAAGGATATAATAAAGGAGTATATCACAGGAATGAACCAGAGCCCAATAGTTCCGGCCACTTCTGCAATGCTTTCATCTTGGCCTAAAGCTTTTAAAATCGGGTTGGCAAAAAGAAAAATTGGCGTAAGTAGAGTTGTGGTTACAACCAAAACAAGCCATGATCGCTGAAGATATATCCCAAGCATGTGATACTGTTTTGCTCCATAGGCTTGTCCACATAGAGTTTCCAATCCACTGGCCATGCCCAACTGCACAAATCGAAATAGAAAGATGCAAGATCTCATAATTCAGTTTCTTGACAAAATGATAAGCACTATTTCGGATGTATACGTGTATGCTAAAGCTGATGATTTGATATAAATTTCTAGCAAATAACATATACTAATTAGAAAGAAAGTGTTCTGTCTCGGATGTCATTTCTCCTTCTACGCAAGATTTTCCACTAGCCTCTTATGTGGAGTCGAACTGGCAAATATGTGTTTGTGTGTGGCATCACTCAACTAATTAATACACTTGAGAAAGATCAGAAACAGGAAAACTGAACCTGAATTTCAAGTCCTAATCAATTTCTTGGAATATCGTGTCCTGGTAGAGAGAGACTGAACAATTGCCATAAACATTTTTAGTTATGATAAACTTTAACATTGAATCATTGACCTGTTTATCATATTTCAAATTTATGGTTCATTGAAGGTTTTCTCTAATTTAATTGTGAATCATTAAAAACACACCCCGTAGAATTAGGGTTTGAGAAATAATAAATAATCAAAGAATCTCCAAGATCAAAGAAATTTTTTCCTAGTTACCTAAATCAAGTTTATTTTTCTTGAATTCTTAATCAAGAAACGAGCATAAAGGTAATCCTTGTTCTGCAGATGAATAAGTTAAGGTAGATGGTGTATCGTACCAGAATCCCATTGGCAAACCTCAGCAGAACAGTAGACACCAGAGCGTAGGCAGCAAGTTCTGTGGAGCCAATATGCCCAACAAATGCCTGGCTAATGACGCTTACTCCGAACGATGAAAATCGGGTAAAAATAGCAGGTCCAGCCACAATCCACATTGTTTTGGATTCATTCCATATTTTGTCCTTGAGCTTAACATTTTCTTCTTCTTCTGCTCCATTTAAAAGCTTTTCATTGGTGTCTCCTTCCATTCTACAACATAGGAAAAGAATTCATATTATTCATTTAAATACACACACAGCCATATTAACACGCGGTAAAAAGATTATACTTACTTTAGAAAGTTTGTGGGTAACAAGACTGCACGGAGAGGGAGGAGAAGAAGGTTGCAAAGTGAGGTTTCTCCTCTTGCTCTACCTCTTATTATAGATTTCACACGAAGCCACGTTTATTGAGTTTATCTTTAGATTACATTTTTTTCTTTTTTATTTTAAATCACAAATTCTTTTAATAAAATAATGTTATTTAACCTAGTGATATTATAACTTAAATCTACGTGATGCTGGGCAATATGTTAAATTAAAGATGAAATTAAATGACTTAATTTCACTTGTCATTTAATGCTACATTAACGCCACGTAGACTTGGATTATAATTTCAATGGAACTAAATAGCATTACTCTCTTCAATAAAATAATATTACACGTAAACTCAAAAAATTTTCTTATTTTTTAATCACATATTCTCAATCAAAATATAATTTCAAAATGCAATGTTGAATTGGGGTTCTGGGAAAATCTCTACGAATTCTTCTTTGCAAGAGACCCCCAAATCTAGTAGTGTCTTTAACAGCCTTGTTGAGATCTTTAGATCGAATAATTGATTTACAAGAAGCTCTTAGGGATCTCGTCTTCTCCGATTTCAGCTAATATTAAATTATTAAGAGGAAATAGCAAAAAAGTCCACTTTTACATAGTTATTTACAAAAATGTCCAATATTTCTTCAATGTCCATTTTACTATAATATAGATCAAAATACTCTCAGTCACAATTTTAAATTCCACAATGAAGACATAATTATTTATATAATTACAAATTATATTGACCAATAATAACTTGACACATAATATATACTACTCATTTTAAAAGGTACCATGTCAATCATGCATTAAATGCTCACTTTTCCCTGTAAGTGTGTAAATAAAACATTTATGAATGTCGAGAAGTACATTTAAAATGTCAAGAATATTATGAAATGTAGAGAATTCTCATATTCAGAACGAAATCTTGTTCTAAACAAATGAAGTGTTAAGTGTCAAAATAAATATGATCCAAATGTCGATAACAACTTTTAAAATGTTGAAAACATCATGAAATGTCAATAATACTAATTATTAAACATAACTTATCAATAAAAATAAAATTTCAAAAAAAAAATTACCTTCTACCGAGAATTGTGAAAAGTCTAATCAATTGTAAATTTGGATAAGATTAAATTTTTCGAAATGAAATTATATGATTTTCATATGAATTGGAATCATATAATTATTTTTTATTGTTAATATCTTATGAAATGAGTGAGAAATGGCAGGTGGAGGCACTAATGAAAGATCGAAAAGGACAGTGAAAGGCCAGTTGGGCCAGCCCAAACAAAGTAGGTGATTGTTTAGGTACCACGTGCTTATGAGAGTTGAAACCAATTTTAAATTATAAGTAGCAAAATAAGTAAATAACTAATTACTGTGTTTGTTTATTATAAATTTAATTTGATTCAGTATTTATGTCTGTGTGAGAAACACGTAGGCAAATAAATGATTCGTGCTAGTTTTTCAAAATCAGTTGTGTTCATTTTACACTCGTGCAATTTAATTTACTTTACACGTCTATTCTCAAATTTAATATATCGGCATATTTCTTAGCAGGTGTGGCCTTCAAACTGCAACTTGTTCATCTTGCAACCATATACCAAAAAAGAAAGACCCACTAGAGGACACTTAGAAAAGTCAGTTTTTATTTTTTTCAATGAATTCAAAACGAGAATGTGAAAAGTAAACCATTAGAAAAAGACAACGATATATTTAAGTTCGTTGTTGTTTTAATTTTTCGTCGATATTTAGTTATGTTCCATATACTACGTTCTATCATCCACGGAATTCAATACGCAGCAAATCTTTGTTCAGTGTGAAAGTGTATCACTCAACACGGTCTTGAAAAACGTATTGTAAATTCATATTTTTAGTTATTATTTACAAAGTGGACCCTTCTGATTTTTCGAACGCGATCAATCAAAATATTTGATGCATAGCTGGTGATACTTGTGACAATTTGTGTTTCGCTCGATTCAACGAAGTCTTCCCTTGTAATTATTGCAAGTATGCATATGCAAGGGTGGTTCCAAGGTAGATTTTTACAAATTCAAATATAACTCCACTAATAATATGGTATTTTACACTATAAATTGTAACCGATTACTCGCATTAAAGTAAATAATGTTAGTTCATTTTTGTATAGTAAGGCTAGAGAATGGTGTTGAAATCAAGAATGAGATGTGACTTAATGCTTTTGTTTTTAAATCTCTTTCATTGAGACAAGCAAAGTGAGAGAAATGGAGAACGTATTTTGCTACTTTCAGATATATAATATTTCAATTTTATATCTAACAAGGTTTTATATGGAATGTATATTTAGTCTCATGAATTTAAACCAAAATCCAAATTAATAAATCAACCAAAGAGATGAGTTATATTTTAATTATAAACATTTTCTGGAATTCAAGTTAGTACACTTGGTATCTAGATGTAAGCGAACAGTGCTGAAAAACTGCATTTCAATCCTGGTACAAATATAAATTGCCGCAACGATTGCCTTATTTTCAATGTTCTATATGTTAGATGAATTATGACAATCGTTTGTTCAACGTTCTCAAAAAACTGTAACACGTCAGATATATAAAATAATCAATTTTTTTTAACTATTACATCTTTTTTCCAATTTCTTTCTATGACAATAAGCGTACCAATTTCAAGTCATCTCCTTCATATAGCAGAAATGGAGTATAAGTTGCTGCATAATTTTATTCCATTAACCAAAACTACGTGCATGCAAAGACGAGAAAATCGTGATTTATACTTGTAAAATATCTAGCAGAATTTTGACTTACCAAAATCAAGATAAGAGCAAAAAAATTTGACTTACTGAAACGTATAAATTAAAAGCAGATGAAATGAAGCAAGATATGTGAATACAAATCTTCTTAAGACAGATTTCACCCCTGCAGCGGTGCTAACATGATCAAATGGACGTATGTCTCCCATGTTGGGACCTTTTGAACCCACGTTTGTGAAAAATCGGAAGAGATTAATAGAGCAATATAAAGTATTGATCGCTCACCAAACAAGAACAAAATTTAAAGTAAAGAAAAGAAAAAATTGGTAGAGGAACCAATAATTTATTAAACAACTAATTGAGAGAAAATACAATTTCAGCAATTTGTGTTCTAAAAAACTGAATGAAATGTCTACTGTTTATAGGGAAGATTTTCAAACGCAAGATAGAAACAAGATAAAAAAAAATCACATGAAATAAAGGAAACAATATTTTCCCAATATTTTTTCAATAAAACACGTGAAATAAATGAAATAATATTTTTCCAAGTACGTGCAAAGAAGAAAAAACATATTCCCAAAAATTCTAACCAAATTTGGGTCATAAAATCCAATAATCTCCACATTGACAAAAAATCCGATGCAACGAAAGAAATTCCAAATTTTTTCCACCTGAAAAAATAAATCCGATTGCAATAAACCAATCTTTTCATTCAGTACCAAAACTCTCCACCTCACGAAAAACATCACCTTTGCCCAGTGTCCACAAGCGACACCTGAACCTAACCCCGGGTTCCCAAAATTCCAACAAAAATTCAACAAATACCGAATAGGGTCGAAGTATAATATGTAGCAGAATCCATACCAAATGCTTGAACCGAAAGTCCCTTGCTAGAACTGTCACCTTCAAACACCTCGAAAGCATGATCACACACATCTGAAACCCGGTACCTATGCTCCGTGAGTCCCCTCCTAGTAAATGATTCAGAGCCCAACACGAAAAGTATTGTACCGAACTGGATCTCTTCCACGGTACTAAACCTGTCCAAATGTCTCTTCACTGGTTCTACACGCCCCTACAGGATATACAGTTGAGAACTCTTCCGTCCTTCCAGCATAACATGATGACCCCTTTGGACCTTCAAGACTCCACATTTATCGAAAAATGTGTACCCATTAGAATCCATGGTACTCAGCGAGATGAGATTCTTCCTTAAGTCTGGAACATGCCGAACCCGACCAAGAACTCGAACTGTCCTATCTAATAACCTCAATCTGACCCAACGGATTCCAGCAACCCTACAAAATTGGTTGTTTCCCATGACAACTCCACCCTGCTTCACCGTTTCATATGTTTCAAACCAGACCCTATTGGGATACATATGGAACGAACACGCTGAATCCATAATCCACTCCTCATCTGGCTTAGATTCCATGTCAGATACGGTCAGCACCACATCTTCACTATCCGAAAATCTCTCGGCAATATTAGTTTGGTCCAAATGATCAGATTGCCTCCCATGATTTGCAGATAAATTACCTTTACCATGCAAATTGTCACAATCCTTCTTGATGTGTTCCTTTCTCCTGCAGTAGAAGCAAATCTGATTACTGAAGTTCACTCTCGACCTACCCCTCTGTTGATCATCGTGCGAAACCAGAGCGTCCTCATCCTTAGCTCCAACGATATGTTTCATCTTCTCCTTTGAAAATAAAGCGTCATAAGCATCGTCAATGGTGAGCATGTCACGACTGTACAAGATTGTGTCCCTGTACGACGAATACGAAGCCGGCAATGAGCACAACATGATCAAGGCCAGATCCTCTTCATCATACTTGACTTCTAACATTTCCAGATCAGTGACGATTTCCTTGAACACGACCAGATGGTCCTCCAAAGAACTCCCTCTTGCCATGTGATAAGAATAAAACATCTGCTTCAGATGCAACTTACTCGTCAATGTCTTCGTCATACACAGATGCTCCAATTTTAACCACAATGCAACAGCTGATTTCTTCTTAACCACGTCCTGAAGAATGTTGTTAGAAAGATAAAGATGAATTATAGACAGCGCCTTTCGATCCTTCCGTTGCTTCTCCTCTATTTTCCAAGTTGTTGGCATTTTTATCAAAACCCAACAGAGTATCGTCCAAATCCATCTGCGCCAGAATTGCTTTCATCTTTACTTGCCACAGAAAAAGCCTTGTATTGCGATCCAAAAGTGAAATGTTATACTTCATGGTAGCCATTGAAACTAGAAATCTCAAATAAATTCAACAACTTATAGCTTTGATACCACTTGTTGAGACCTTTTGAACCCACGTGTTATGAAAATCAGAAGAGATTAATGGAGCAATATAAAGTATTGATCGGCCACCAAACAAGAACAATATTTAAAGTAAAGAAAAGAAAAAATTGGCAGATGAACCGATATTTTATTAAACAACCAATGGAAAGAAAATACAATTTCAGCAATTTCTGCTCTCAAAAACTCAATAAAGAGTTTACTATTTTTAGGGAAGATGTTCAAACCCAAGCTAGAAACATTATAAAAACAAATCACGTGAAATAAAGGAAACAATATTTTTCCAATAAAATACGTGAAATAAATGAAATAATATTTTTCTAAATATGTGCAAAGAATGAAAAATATATTCCCAAAAATTCCAACCTAATTTGGGTAACAAAATCCAACATCCCAAAATACAATGATCCTTCCAAAATTAATATAACACAATATTATTTTTGCAAGACGAATCAAAGCTTCACTGTACTTTTTTAGATCTGAAGATATTGAATACTAAATATCGAACATGCAACATAATTTGGAGAAGGAAAGAATTAGATATTGATCATATGAAATTGATTTGTAGTGAAGAAAATAGAATTAAGAGGGTTTCTATTTATATCTTTTCATGTATCTCTTCGAATGATCGTATCTTCTGAAACAAATTAATTTTAACTATTAGATCGCACAATTTCATGATTGATGATCTAGATGCACCTTAACGAAAGATATGACTCTTTATTATGCACTATTTGTACTTGAAAGGTCGCATCCAATTGATGCACCTACTGGAAACTTTTTAATTCATACATTTTAATCATCAACTAACCACAAATTCCAACAAGAATAAATTCGATTTTTTTTTTTTTTTTTTTTTTTTTTTGGTGAGCCACTTGAAGCATCCATCATTTCTTTAATTACCTACATTTTATTGTAGCAATAGTACGTGAATCATTGTATGATTATTTAGTATGCCCTTGTTAGGATTATGTTAAATTGACAATTTTTTAGACAAAATGACTATTATAAAATAATAGAATTGTTACAAAGAGTTGTAAAAGTCAATGAGTTTTTTGAAGGGTTATATAGATGAAGTATGCGTCTTTAGGTTCGAGTANACAAAATGACTATTATAAAATAATAGAATTGTTACAAAGAGTTGTAAAAGTCAATGAGTTTTTTGAAGGGTTATATAGATGAAGTATGCGTCTTTAGGTTCGAGTATGGAACAAGGAGAAAGAGTCGCTGGATTTACGCTAGCATATCGTTTAGCTGATGCTCGAGCGAAAAAAAAAACAGAAGCCAACACTCGAGAGACACACCTCTCAGTCGCATGTCGCTAGCCTGGAGCTCGAGTGATGATGTTATACGTGAAATCCTAATTGCGATTTTCAAGAGTTCTATCTATCATATGTTACCTAAACACCTCTTATTATAAATACTCAATGCCTAATAAGTTTTTGGGTTGTTGTTTATTATTTTACATCATCATTAAATCAATCCAAGATCCAATAACACTTCCAAATAATGACATTAAATTTTTTATTTTTGAGATCAATCAACCAAAAGTTGAGGAAAAATATCAAATTCATATAATCCAAAACACATATTTTCTAAACAAAATCAGGGAGGTACTTTTTTTAATAACTTTCGGAGGTTGCTGAAGATTGAGGGATGTTAGACCGCAAGTACATGAAAAGTACAAGAACAAGATGTTCTTGGTGATCCACATGAGATAGATAATTCCAGAAGATCGGGAGCAAGTGTTAGTGTAACACGTTCCAACGAGTTTTGGAGATTACATGAATTGAATTAGCGAGTCTAGTGAGTTTTCTAGGCTGGATCATACTATAAATTTTTATTGTCTATAGTGGAAGTTACTGGTTTGGTCCTAAATTTTTTGTCCAATTAAAGATTTTCTTGATAATCAAATTTTGTGTTATTTATTATTTTATTTATTATTGTGGCAATTTAACATCGGGTAAAATTGATTTGATTGACTAAACACCTAGAACAATTAAAAAGTGACTTTTTTTTTTTTTTGCTTTTAATTGGTAAGTTTAATTTTGCATTATTCACCTATTAGTTAATTTTAGAGTCGAACTAGAAACTTTCAGCCCCATCGATTGTCCTTAAGAGTATAACAAATTACTCTACGCTTGTCCAATATAGCCATGTATTCAAATAATTGTACATACAGCCAATTACATACTGAATATTGGTAGGAAAGAAAAGGTAAGTTAGGTCCGATAAGGCAATAAAGTCAAACGGTCAATTCAATATCAATGACACTAAACTAATGTACTAAAACACGAACAATGGCTGCTATTTGAGCCGATGGTTGAATGAGAGCTCCTATGATAAATAAGCACTTATGAAATTTTTGAAAATCAAATCGAGTTAACAATTATTATTATAATTTTTATAAGGGGTCTACACCAAGATATGCATATCATGTCAACAATGTATATATCAAATACAAAAGACTACGTCCAAGAATTTGATCTACACTGAGCACATAAACCCATAAATGTTTCCAGCATCCTAAGCTCGAAACAGAAACTATAGAAGAAAAACAAAACAAACTAGTGTATCTTTAAATGCACATATAATAGGTTGAATAGAAGAATTTTCACGCCGACAAATAAATAAATAAATAAAAACGCCAGAATCTACGAAATTGTGAACAATGCATATGTACTAAACCAAAATAGACTAAAAAATTTAAAAATACATACATTTTCTCTATGATTATTAATTAATCTTAATTAGGGCAAAAGATATAATAAATTTATACTGATCTATATTTTATAACTATTCTAAAACGTACCAGACTTTGAGTGTATGTTTGACGTCCATTAATATATTTTATGATTTGCTACAGGATCATTTTTAACCACACATTCACACAATAAAATATTCTACACGTATACCAATTTTTTTTTTACTATTTAACTATACATTCTCCTAAAAATCACTATTTAAACTCTTTTTTCTACAATAATGATTGCCAAACAGGCTCTGAAACAACAAAGAAAATATTTTTCCTGCAGCATAAGAGAAAAACCAGAAGAATCAAAGGGATAAAAATTAAAAGAAAAGCTCACCTTACTTGGCAACCGGTAACTTGTGTATGTTGATGGGAAGCCTGTTAAGAAATTATACCCAATTGTAATAATAAAAAGTGTATAATATTTCATTACCATTTTTACTATACGTATTTATTTTCTTATTTATATAAGTTGTCATGAAAGATATGTGTTCGTTTAATTACCGCAAATGTACTGTTCGTTAACAAGTAATAAAGTGGATGTGAGTCCAAGTATCGTTTCCATAGAGATTGATTTAATTCAATTTTAAGTAACGCGACCTTAACCGGAACAATTATAAAGTGATGGTTGTGTTTATGATTAAATTATAACTAAAATTATCTAAGTATACAATTATAACTAAATAAGCTAGACTTAAAAATTATACTAAATGCAGGCTTACGCGTGTTTATGAACGACAACAGTACCAAGATGCCGAATCCCCTTGTAGTAATCACTTTTAACCTTAATTTTACAATTTGACAAGAAGATTTATTTATGAAGAATCAATACTCCTATTTTATTTAAGAATCTCTGTCGAATAAAGTTAAATCTATTCTCATATATGGCCAGATTATATTTCTATGACGGTTGCGAACATACAAGAGTACATGGGTTTTTATAAACAATTAAAGATTCACATAAAGTATAGTGGTATTTTTCTATCCCCCATCAGATCTTATGACGATAAACACTACCATGCACAATAATTATAAAGAAAAGATAAAAATCATTCAATGATCAAAATCCTATCTTTAATATCAAATATGTAAAACTAAAGATTAAACTCTCTTATTACAAGGTTCATCGTTCTCATAACACAAAAGTTCTAGTCTAACATGATATTAAGAAGAAAACAAGAATTACAAAGAGTTGACATCTCACAAAATATGTCTTCAATTGGATCTTGACGTCGTGGAATTGTTCTTGATATTTCTCGCGCACCTTCTATGCTCTCAAATTAGTTCTAATATGTGGTAATATGTTTCTGGGCAGCTTTAGGTTTTTAAAAGACATCTCAAAGATCATTTCCATAAGAGTTCGAGTCGTATAAGGAAATAAGAATTTTTTCTTTGCGAATTGCCTGTGCGATCACATAGGGTTACCTAGCGCAACAGCGTAGCTTAAAAACTTTGGGCTCTTGAAATCCCTACATCACCCAATGCGATCGCATGTATGAAATGGCTATGCGACTGCATAGCTGTTTATAAAATTCCAGATTTACAATTTAGTCCATGAACTCCGTTTTCTCGTCCTTTGGTCTATTTGTCCACTTCTTATATTAAATAGAAAAATAGATATGTCTATCACAATATCTATGTCTTATATTAAATAGAAAAATATAAGCCTTTGGAAGATACAGGTGGAGAATTAAAAGCAAAGTTAATGTTTAGGTTCCCCACATGTAACCAATAGTAAATTTGTCTGCAGGCAGATTTGTAAGACTAATACGTTGGTTGAGCCACACATGCTCAAGTGGATCCAAGAGTAAAGTTGCAATGGTCCAAGAGGAAGTTTGTTTGCACCATTGAAAGGGAATTAATTAGTTTTCACCCCCATGTGACCACAAGGGGATATGGGAAGGAAAAAAAAAAACAGGATCATATCAATTTGTTTCGATCTAGGATAATAAGCTCATGAGTTTGGTCTTACTTCAACGTCGAAAAATGAAAGAAGAATTTCATCTCCAAGTTTAACTTAGACATAGCTCCCTTTCTTTTGTTTTGGGTGTAAAGTAGTGTCAAATCAAAATACCCAACAAGCATTAGTTTTCACTCAAAATAAGGTGATCCAGCCACACCTTCCAGTTCGACTACCTTGTTACAACTTCACTCTGGTCTCTGGCTCTCCCGAAGTGTAACACTAACTAAATGATCGATTAATTTATAAACAATCAAAATTATTCTCCACTATCTAAATCATAGTTATTAAAATCGGACTCGACAAATTGAAAAAATGGTGACCTTGCCACTTCAATTAGTTGGCAATTGGTCTGACGCACTCAATTTGTTTTGATTAGCCTTGTAAAAGATTGTACAAACGAATCTTGTTCGTTTCCAAATTTGAGTCACTTATAATTTTGTTTAAATGAAGTCAAAACTACTTATTTGTATCCAAGTGTATCATACAAATTTATGAAACACATCCTATATTGGAAACGAATTGATGCAGCGTGATCAAGTGATGGATGCTTGATAAGAACTCAATGATTTCGAAACCAAAATGCCAAGAGAATGATCCACAAATTCGGAACCAAAATGCTGAGAGAACGATCTACAGATTCAAAGTCTGCCTATTACAATGTTATTCATAACTTAAAATAGCAGAACAAACAAGCGATTTGGAAATAAGCAAAACAATTGTGACAAACTAAGGAAAGCGAATAAACTAATGGAAAATAACTTGACTTTCGAATTCAGTCAATTCCTAGCGCATGATCCTTCACTTTTAGGTGGGAAACTATCCTTCATTTAAGTACATTATTCAGCCTTGTGATTCTTGATTACCCATATGATCTGCCTTTGATTGATTTCCGAAATTTCTCCATGAATTGGTTGGCCATATACTGGTATACATCACAAATGCTGAGGGGAAATTTTTCGTCAGGTAGTTGACCTTAAATTTGTGTCGGGTTCAGCTTCCAAAAACCATCTATTAACCCGTCTATGAGCAATATCCACCTACAACAAATAGACATTTGAATAGGTAATCAAATTGAAGCGTGATATAAAAATTAGTCTATTTTCGACATCATATCCATAGTTAGCAGGTCGATCTTCATACCAAGGTATCAAATTGTTTAAAAACAACCACAAGTGAAAGGGAAAACAAATCCAAGTTACCTGGTTATTATTACAAGTATGATAGTTTGGACGAGCGTACGAAATAACATTCCAATCCAAACACCCTGTCAAATATGACCATAAAAAAAAATTTTATTGATCATAGCATAAAGAAAAATCCATGCCGGTTGGTGCATAAACGAAAGAAAAAACTATTTGGTTTTCATGAGGAGCCAAGTGTTTTGTCTTTATTATTGCTATCCCTTCTTCTGTGTTGTGTCCGTGTGCGTGTCCCTGTACATGTTTGGTGGAGATCGGGGGTAGGGGGAATCGTCAATAAGAATATGACAAAGAGCATTAAGGTGGAATAAGCAAAATGATTAAAACTCACTTCAACTTGTAGTTTGATAGCATAACCAAGCACAACTCCAACAGG
>CAIGRN010060229.1:0-27024 GCA_903798345.1 Fraxinus anomala
AAAATAATTTAAGCTTTGCCAAACATGCACAAGGTCTAGGTTTCTGCTTATAATAGATGGCAGCTCCTACAGAATCTAATTAGGACTGAGGGTGCAGATATACCATGTTCTTGTTTGTAGGAAGAGGTGAATCTTGTTGGTTTAACTCCCTATGGAGCCTGACATTTTCTGTGTCGTTATATTTCCAATCTTAACAGACATGCAAAATTTAATAGTTGCAGATAAATTAAGAATTGAACGAGTATTTTCTTATCATTCTGGCAAAATGTATATACAAGTTCCGTTTTTTAATCTTTTGAATTTCTAACGTACAGCTTGGAGACTACATTGAGGAACTTTTCTTGCTTAACCACGGGGGATAGTATTATGGTGGCTTACAATAATAAAAAGTACTACATAGACATCATAGAGACGAAGCCTTCAAATGCAATAAGTATTATAGAAACTGATTGTGAAGTGGATTTTGCTCCTCCTCTTGATTACAAGGAGCCTGAAAAACCTGTCGCTTCTATTCCAAAGGGCAAAGCACTGGCTGAAGGTGCTACATTTCTTAATTATCTCTCTGTATTTTTTTCTGTTATCTTTTCTTTATCCACATCGTTGTCATTTTCAATGTTACAATAGGGTGTTTCCTATGCACCATAAATTTTCTTATTCTGGGATTCATTCTTATCTGCCCACTCAGGGTCATTTTAAGCTTCTTGTTGGGTTCAATTTAAAGTTTGGACAGCCGAAGCATGTAAAGGCCACCTGCTGATTATCAAACTTACCTTTATTTCCATCTTTTGGGCGGTTTGTGCAGGTGAGGAGCCTCCAGCTGAAGAACCAAAATTCAATGCGTTTAGTGGTGTTGCCAGACGCTTGGATGGAAAACCTCTGAAGAACCCTGCCCCTCCGGTTTCATCATCAGGGTTGAAAGACAGGACATCTGTTACTTCCAATGGAGCCGGGCAATCTTCCACTTCCAGTTCCAGTTCACAAAGCACTAACCGTCAATCTCAAGGAAAGCTTGTATTTGGCTCAAATGCAAATCGGACTCGAGAAGCTCAGAAGGTCTCTCTCTCTCTCTCTCTCTCTCTCAAGCCCTACTTTCCTATCTCCATTTAGTGGTGTAAAAATCAACCGGCCAGCTCAGGCCTGTTCCTTGGGCCCAGGGCAATGCCCAAGGAGGCAAGAACTACATCGTTATCTCAACCTATTTTTTATATACTGTAGGACACTCCAAAAGAGACAAAGCAGGAGCAGCCTCCAAAGAAAGAAGAACCGAAGTTTCAGCCATTCTCCGGAAAGAAGTACTCGTTGAAGGGTTGATTGTGTATTAATCGAAGCCTTGAAGTTATTCGCATGTTAATTAATCTATGGTCAAAACTACAGGAATTAATTATATTAGAGTGGGACAGTGTATGATTAAAAGGTGTTCTTTTTCCAAATATGAAGAAATTATACACTCTGCTCAACTTTATTTACCAGTATCTTTCTTCTACTCATTGTCATGCATGAATGGATCTTGCTCATTCACTAGTAGTAGGCATCTTAATTGGACGGGCTGATTAATATTTTATCTCTACTGTGCATTAGTACTTACTATACATCCATGCATCAACGACGCTCGTCGTTCATTTTTGGAGAGAGCTCGGGCCACAGTTGGCCGAGTAAGTTCCAGAAGAATTGAATTCATCGAGCCTAGCTATAATGCATGATTCTATCTCCATTTTGATCTGAAGGAACAAAGTTGATTATTGTTTGACATAATTTATTGCATCAATGTCGAGTGGGTAGAAAAACTTATTATGACGGCGATATATTTAGTGCTTGTTTGTCTCTCATTTTGGGAAGAAATAGAGTTTCGAATAGTATTTTCTGGAGAATGTGTGGTTGAAAAATAAAGTAATTTTATTGGTTTGTGTATAGAATAATTTATTGAGTGAATATGTGATGGAGATTGTTTACTGGAGCAAACAATGTCTGATAAAATGAATGACAAACAGGGGCTTAAACAGATCATATAAAGCACATAGAGCAACAATAGAAGTCGCAGAGAAAAGAAAGAAAACAAACTGCATTATATTTCAGCATCCAGTGATTACATAACAATCGGATTATCACATTACCAATTACACCCGAAAGCAATGAGGGATGAATAATACGCCATTAAGTTTAGTTTTTACAGTTCATTAACAAAACATCGTCAAATCAATCATCGAAAATGTTAATAAGAGCTATACCTAATTCAACCTGAGTGCAAATTTGGTAGAGAAGATTGCATAGCACTGGATTGTGAAGTACGCTATGCAACTAGGTAAACAAGCTCACATAAGGGATGCCATACTATTCTTCCAGCTAAATGATCTTCGACTCGAGCGGGTAGGTGTGAAACTAAGACCAAACATCTCCTTGAGGGCTTGACCTTGCTCCGAGAACCCAATTAGCTTCGCCACAATAGCAGCGCTCTTTGTATTGTGATCCGTATCTTTAACATTACTCCACAATTGTTGGACAAGCTGCAATCTCCTACGTTTTGAGTTCAAACTGATTCCCCATTCCTGGAAAATTCTGTTTCTTTCAGCATCTGTGTACCTTTTATATACAAGCCTGCTCAGCATCTGCCTCTCCCGGCGAAGAGCTTTCTTGCTGTAACTCCAAGAAAAGGGGTATTAGTAACTAATTTCAAGCTGTCAATCCAAGACAAAACATAATCTTATGTGTTGTGAAGTAATAAGAGACACAACGGCACCAAAAATAATGTTAATTCCTCACAGAATCCCCCAAAATAGTCTCTCTAACATTTAAAAAGTAGCAAATTGGTCTCCCACTGTCATTGTAGTTGCATAATCAATCGCTAAATAGGGAAGCTACAAAACCTAAATGATAAAGTTGGGCATGAGGCCAAATGACAATTTAATATAAATTTGAAAAGTTTTTGTGTTGGGGATTGATTGTGCAACAGTAATGAAAAGTGCAATTTTCTCTATATGTTGTTACCATGCACTTATTCATCAATTTTCAACCACGAAAACAGTGTGAATGGAAGAGGAAGCCTGGATACCTTGATGCTAATGAAAGAGAGCGACCATTTTGGACTGATGGATTTCCGTTCGAAAATGTCTCTTTCAGGAAGGACAGTCTCCTGTGCTCTACCTCAATGTAAATGGAATCTGTAAAGTCACCTTTAAAAAGGAGGAAGAAATAGGTCCTATGGACCAATGGAACATTGCAAGCTTGCCACAATTCAATTATCGATCTCCGCATCTTCTCAAACTTCAGGGACCAATCTGAAGAAACACCCAGAGAATCGTTCATCGAATCCAACCCTAAGTTACAAGCATTCTTTTCACCTCTCTGTTCCGTCTCTTGAACCTGGACATAAGAACCCAGTAGAAAGTTAGTGATTAGGTCAAATGATCCCTTCGTAACAATAGGATTCAGCTAACATGCATCTATCTCATTCAAGATGGGGGAACAGGGAGAAGCCAGAAATTAATTAAAAAACAGACGGTTATTCAATTAGGAATCTCTTGCCTGGTCGCCAAATTGTTCATACTGAAGCTTTGCCATCTCCTTGAGTCCCGCAACAAAAGAACCAAAGGTAGGAATATCTTCATCCCCTTGAATGCCATTCTGAGTTTTGAGTTCATCTATAAAACTACTACAGTCGGAGGATTGAGAATCGTTTCTGGAAAGTCTTTCAGCCATTGCGCCATATATCGATGGGGGAAGTCTCCAGTGCTTTCTTTGGAATCCTTCTGGTCTTCCTGGGAAGCTTTTCTCCAGCCCAGTAGGCGGGGTGGTTTCACTTTGTTCAGCCATGTCAAAGTCAGATGTGTTGGTCGTTACATTATCTCTGCAACTCCAGCTTCTTGTCAATTTCAGGCTCCCTGGAGCAGTCAAACTGATTGATGAGGAGGCCCCTGAAGATAATTGATCTGGGTAAGGTTTGACTAGTGAATCAATGGTCTTTTGCACATCAAGGATTTTCTGCTCCAACGTTCCATATGAGTGACCATCGAGAATTCCACTAGCCTGGCCAGGTAAGGTTGGTGATAGCTCCTCATCCACATAATGGCCATTACCAGTATCTGACAAAGTCGATATTCTTCCTTCATTCTGATTTGTTGACCAGTCAGGTGATTCAAATGCTATATCTTGGCCAGATTCAGCCATCTCAATGCATCGTACTTCCTTGCACATTTCTTCAGGATCTTCAACCATTCTTACTGAATGTTCCTCTATTCCTTGACTCGTATCAGATATACTATCGGATGAAGAACGATCCACACTGTTTTCTGAAAGCGGTAGATCCAACATCCCATCACTCCTAATGTCTCCATTACGAAACTGAATTCCGTTAAGTTCCTGTGAAGTTTTATCATTTCCAACCGTTCGTAGTAAATCTTCAATCTGAGAATGAGCAATATCTAGTTTCTTAGTTAGCTCCCTAACCTCTTTCTCCAACTGCAAATAGCAAGCCAGGGAAGCGCATTATTATACTGCACATTATTATAATGACTAGTCTCCCTACAATTCACGACAACATAACTAAGATATGATAGTTTGGCATATAAATTGCCAGAAAGGAAAATAAAGAGATATAACATATGCAGAGATAAGATTTTAAGTTTTGGTAATATAGATAGATGAAATGCGTGCTTATGTTCGATTTATAATAATTCTATATGAGAAATGTGAGAAGACTCGCCATCCTGAATAAATTGAACAAATATCAATTGATAAAAAAATATAGATCGCTTTAATACTTAATCACTATTTAGGAAGTAACACTAATCATTTCAGTTCTTAACAATTATTCACCGACATATCAAAGTTGACTCTGCAAATGCAGAAGGCGCAAGGAACTTATGTAATCTAGATTGTCATTTTCATTAAACATTCAGCTTCATCTATATAC
The DNA here is from genome assembly GCA_903798345.1 of Fraxinus anomala. NCBI lineage: Eukaryota > Viridiplantae > Streptophyta > Magnoliopsida > Lamiales > Oleaceae > Fraxinus > Fraxinus anomala. The sequence goes on from CAIGRN010060229.1 coordinate 4,907, forward strand.
TTAGTAAAAATCATGTATGTAAAATCATTTGAAGATGAAATCATATAACTATTTGAAACGATTTAAAAAGGCAAGTAAAGTATCAAATTTTTCTCAGAAAGGAATTTTAACCTTTTCAATTTGCACGTCTTTCTTTCTTAGCAAGACTGCATGATCACAAGTTGGTCCTGGAGCTCTTAACTCAGTCTCCAATCTAGCTACCTCTTTCTGCAGATGCTTCACCAATGCCTTATCAGACATCACTACATTGACCTGAGCATTTGTTGATACTTCCTTTGCACAGCTAGCAAACAAAAGGGTATTTCGTGATTGCTCAACATGGCTTCTAGCAGGGTTCAAGGTACAAATGATGGCAGTTCTTGCATTTCCCCCCAAGGCGGGCTGCAATATGCGTGTTAGCTTAGAGTCTCTATAATTGACGTGTCCGTGTCTTCCTTTGCTGCATAGAGTCATACTGATAACATCACAAATTACAGTTTGCATAAAGCAGCACAACTATTATAACATCATGAAATTAGGAACCTGAAACAGAAAGATCTATGCCTATAAAATTCCATATTGACTAAATCCCTCATAAATGATATCTTAAGAGAGAAAAGGTACACAGATGCATACACGTTCAATATCATCCTTCACGAATTATTAAAAAAAAGGGAGGAACCACCTTTAAATGAAACAAAAAGAAGCTCAATGTCAAGAATCAACTCATAAGATATATTTGTTGTTGGTTAGGCCCAAAGGAAAAGATGGCAAAACCCACTTTATATTCTCCAGATGGTACCAGACTGCTATAAACATACAGCAATATTCAAGTAGCAAGCTAGAACAAAAGAAAGATTAGAAAGGCAGAATTAATCAACCTTAGTTTGCGAATGACAGTCCCTAGAGTCAGTAAACTACGATTTATATGGCAACCTTCCTTCAGTCTTTGCCCAACTGATAATGCCTGAGATGCACGCTCACTTCCTGCCAGATCAACAAAATTCTGCAGGCAAAAAATCAAATATCTTATCATGCAACACTTCTAGGTTTACTCGTACCATCAAAAGAATATCGTAGAGCAATTGTAATCCATAAATTCAATTTCACAGTACCACACTAGCAGCAAGGGCAGTTGAGTTATCCTTTCCTAGAAACTCGCGAGCAGAACTTTCAATTGTCTGAAGAAATCAAACAAGGGAAGAATAAATTGCGAGACTTTCAAAATTTCCCATAATTTAAACGCTAGAAACAAAAGCTTAACCAAAAATGAAGCGGAAAGAGAGGCAAACCAGTCTAAGAATTTGATGGGACCTAGAGCTTGTTTCATTCAAAGATGTCTCCCCAATTTGTCTTTGTGCTGTGAGAATACAAGAAGAGCGCATAAAACATATGGCATATTGTTTTCAAATTTTTGAAGTATAGCAGCGCTAAAAAAATATTAATCGCAATGAAACTTTCCTAACCTTCACATATGGATAACAGCTCCTTGAGATGGTTCCAATCCCTCAAAGTTTCTTCCGTGAGTTTCTCTATAATAGTCCCTCTCTGCATACAGAAGAAAATAATTTGAGCTATAGATGTATTATAACAGTACATTAATAATGTGACAACTCACCTCTGGATCATCAAGTAGCCTTAGTGGAGCATTGTCTGTGCTAAGGAGATCTCTAACAACTTCATTATAAATTTCCACAGCAGAAAACTTTAGCACGAATGCTCTTTCTTCATGCTGGAAGAGATAAGAGAGAAATGTTTCTTGAGAAAGTCAAACAAATGGCATTTGGTTACATCAAGCGTAAGTAAAACTCTTCCCTTATGAGGGAAAATGTATTACTTCACTATCCATCAAAAAATCACCACCAGATCAAGAATTTGCATACCCTTTGTATGTAATCATAAATGTCAGCCACTGTATACTCAGTAATCCCATTCATGGTGTATGTTTTTCCACTACTTGTTTGACCATATGCAAAAATAGTAGCTGAAATGAAAAAGGTTTTGGAAACAAGTGAAATAATTGTTATTGGGGCAAGTGAAGTTAGCAAATTATTAGTCCAATTAAGAATGTGGTCACTAACACGGAGAAAAGATATGAATTTTCATACTTACAGTTGATACCACCAACAACCGAAAGAGCGATGTCCTTTGTTCCTTCTTCATAGACTTCCCTTGTAGCGCAGTCACCCCTAAATACTCTGTCTATCCTTGAAAACACCACAGATACCAATAAAAAGATGGGAACAAAAATGAGGTTATTAGAATTCGCTCAGAAATCATGATTCTACATATATAATCACGAGGACTGGAGATCATCATTTATTATATTAAACCATACCATATTTCCTGAAATTGTCATCATCGAAGCAGAAGTCTCCATGGAGACTAAAATTAACACTTTAAGTCCTCAAAAAGCATCTTTATTTGACCAACCATCCACGATGTGTATTGAAAAAAATTGTGAAAAAATAGGACAGACAAGATGGGTTTGCTTCAGTTCATTCTAGAAGGACCTAAGCTTAAATATAGATGTAAAACGATAAAAAACGCTTACCAAATGAGTAGGCAGTGGGCAATCCAGACCGCTCCTGGAGGCTGTTGCGGTACAAAATGGTGGTCGGATTGATGCATTCCCAGTCAGCAACTTCATTTCGAGTGATTTCATTCTCACTCAAAGGCCTTAACCTCACCAACACCAGAATCTTCTCTTCCTTCCCATTGCCCATTCCTTGCACTTTTTCCCAATTCATCATTTCTTCCCCACCAATCGCCCCCATTTCTAATACCCACCTACCCCACTCCCCCTCCTCCTTCAAATACACTCCAATGGTACCAATAACGAAGCCTCCATAATTTTTAGTCCCCCCAAAACCAAAATAATATTGGAATTATTAGAAAGCTTCTAAACAGGCCATCTTGTTAGTAGCCATGGAGGCAAGGCTGTTTTGCTGATCAAAATAGAGTTGTAGCAGTTGCAATGGGGTTAACCTTGCTCTCCAACTAATGAATAACTGCAGTGCTTACCTGCAACAGAAAAGACTAATAAATATAGGAAGAACTGAAATACAAATAAAATATTGATAAAGCTAAAAGGGCAATTATCCAGGGAGTTAGACTGTTAGTAGTGATTAAGCACTTTGCTTAATCTTTGGTCTCAATCCTTTTCGTCCAACAGAAATCTAAAATTCCATTTTTGACAGAGATAGAAACTCGCATCAGATAACTTTGCTTAATGGGGACCCCTACTATGCTTCAAGTCCAAGTAACGATGTTCTTTTATTAATTTTTCACAAGGCCGGTGAAAAATGAATGTTGGACCACCATTACATTTATATGTATGCATAGGGTGTGCGTGTGTAACAGACGCACACATATATACCCGCTAAATTAAAAGAGTTTCAAAAGATAATAACCTCCGGTGTCGTTTTCGCGGAACTTTAGTGAACTGTTAAAAATTGAATGGCACATATGACATAACCTTCTCTTCCGGTGAACTGAAAAAATAAAAATCCCAAAATTTAAGCGTTAAAATTCCTTAATGACTACAACGGTAAAATCTTCTGCGGAACTGCTAGACAACAGTGATAACGTTGAACTAGAACGGGTAATTCCGATTTAACGGTAAAAAATTGAATGAATGAGCCAAAAAAATCATTAAATGCCGCTAAAACAGCACCTTATTCGGATTAAAACTCCAACTAAGTTTACGTTGGTTATTAAATTACTCAAATATTTTCCAGGTAAAGTTGAGCTGATAAGAAAAACCTGACGGAAAAATCAATGGTCTTGACTCTGCATATTAGGACTATGAACTGTAACACTTCAATATATAACAATACTTTACGCATCGAATAAAGTGATTAAACCTAAAAAGATAAAAATAAATAAATAAAGTAAAACGAACAAAAAAGGGAATCAACAACAATCGATGGAACAGTAAAAATGGCGAAACCTTTACCTTGACGATCTCAGTTAATCACCTGAAGAACAACAAAACGGCCAATGGAAGTTCGCAGAGTGAATGAGAAATTGCTTTTCTCTCGCTCGCTCATTCACACACGAACACGCCTTGAAGAGTGAGAGTGAAGTTCTACTTGATTGTTCCACCGGAAAGAGACAGTTAACGTGACGGAATTGCCCTTATGGTTTCAAAAAAGTCTGGATGTTAGCCACGTGCACACGTGATCGTCGGTATAGATTGGTGTGTCTTTAATTAGAGCGTAGAATAATACGGAAAAGAGGAGATTACAACTTTACCCTAAAACGGTGACATTTCAATTTAATTTCCTTTATTTGTTAAAAATGAAGTTTTGAATCGTAAATTTTTGGAGATTGTGTGATTAAAATGTTAAAAATAAAAATTTAATTTACAATAAAATATTTTATTGTGTAAATGTGTGATTGAAAATGATTACGTAGAAATTTTTTTTTTTGAAATAAATAACATCTAAGGGTGGCTTAGATAACTTGTACCTTTACAAAATTAACTAAAAATTGTCAAATAATTCCATGATTATTACTAACTTATACGGCCACTATTTGAATAATACTCATAAATATCAAACACACTACTTCTACAATTTGGTTGAAACTTGTCGGTTGGTTGGCATAATATCTATTAATTTGAAAAACTGTTTTTGAAATCAATAATACGAATATTTCAAACGCATACATTGTCAATCTAGTTGTACAACTAACTTAATTTTATAAATATAAATAAAAAAATAATTTATAAGCCGTACATAAGAAGTTACATAATGGATAACATACAGATGAGATGTTAAAAAGAGATGAGAAACTAAGTTCTTATTTGGGCCTTATTCTTTAAAAATTCATTATTCTCTAAACTTAATTTCAATCAAACATTTTATCAATAAAATAGTTTTACGTACAAATTCCAAAAAAAAAAAAAAATCATATATTTTAATCATATATTCTCCAAAAAAATATATAGAATCAAATAAACCCTAAATCTCACTCCATTGCAAGCAGGTAGTTTTATTCATTAATTAAAGGAAAAAAGGATGAAGAATTTTTTCGCCGCGGTACTCACCGCAAAGAATAACGTGGTTGAATCATTATGATGGGCCCACCTTATCACGTTTCACGTTTAAGCAAAACCACTGGATGCTCGATAGCCAACTGAGAGAGACGGATGCGTATGGAGTAAAAATTGCTGTTTGGTTCAAGTAAAAAGTTAAATTTAATAATTAATTTTAATCTTGTATTATGGGATTCACAACTTCAACTACATATTCCATTAATTTTTATTAAATTTTAATTTTAATCTAAATCAAACAAATGCTTAATTAGCAACAATGCTACAAGAGTGTAGAAGAATTGACGTTTAATCTACTTTGTCAAATATGTTATAAGTTTATAGTTAATTCGTAGTATTGAGTAATACTAAGCCCTCTGGTTGATTTGGATAAAAATTAAATTTTGCAACTTATGTTTTAGATTTATCTAACTCTGAGTGCATGTTTGGGATTATAATGAAAATGAGTAATAGATCTCACGAAATGCAAAAAAATTAAAAGCATTCACCCAATGCGTATTTAGCCTATGTTTGGCTCACATTATTTGACTCATTAAAAGGAAAACATTGACTGTTGGAATTATGTATGAGCCCCACCTTAGAGATGCAAATTCAAAAAAATTGGCCGACTTTGTGTGATGAGGGTCAAAATTTTTATACTTTTGACTAAATAATATGAGCCAAATATAGGCTTATTTGTATCAAAATTTTGGAAGTGTCATTAGAGAGATTCATTTGATTGGGTAAATAAATAGACTAATAGAGGGAACTACGAGAAAACTTCTACGTGAGAATGCAACTCCGATCTTTTTGGTGCAATGGACAGGGCTGTTCTATGCAACTCCTTCGAGAATAAAATAATTTGCCGATTCACTCTACTGTGATTGTGTCATTCTACAATAACTTACGAATTCGTGTTTGGTTTAAACAACTCTATTATGTGATCAAATCACAGAATTTAATGAGACAGGATTTAATGAGACAGGGGAACGCAAACTTCAACCAATGCGACGCTGTCTCGACTCTCACGGGAGTAGATAGCTGGATAGAGTATGATACCTGTGAAATTTTGTCAATGAGTAACAAACGTGTGACGAAATCATTCCAGGTTGATAACTTTTGGGTCTACTACGGGGCCCAATTTCTAGTTAGTGTAAAATTAGAATGATAAGGGCCGTAATTTGTGGTTCGTGATAGGATCCATTCATGACGTAGCCCATTAAGTAAAAACGGAGAGAAGAATGAAATTAGCAAAAGATTTCCGTTGCCGGGACTTGAACCCGGGTCTCTCGGGTGAGAGCCGAGTATCCTAACCAACTAGACTACAACGGATTCTTGTTGTGTATTGTAATAATATTAAATCAAAATTATAAAAGAAAAAAGTGTGACTGACTTGACAAATTTTTAGTTTTGTTGCTCATCAGTATTCACTATAATGAGCTGTGTGTTGCGGGTTGACTCTCCTGCTAGAATTTAACCTCTTCCACCCTTGGTATGAAAAAGAATGCATATACAACTTGCTGTACATATTTTCTTGTCTTAAGCAAGGTTAGGGTTGCCCACAAAATATGCCAGCACACCAACAAATGGTGCATTTATGTAAGTTGTGGGTTCTGATTTTCGAAAATCAGCTCTATCATCCTCATACACATCATCTTCCTCCGGTCCACCCACCACCGCCCCAACTAACACATTCGGATTAGGGGCGGATGAGTTAAAGTAAACCGAACCCTCCTTGCACCGAATGGGTTGGGGATGATCTTTAATAGAAGGAAGTGAAGATCCCCTGTGGTGAATCCTTTGTGGATAGTAATTGCTATACCCTACCATGTAAGACATTCCCTTAGGATTATCTCCCAAAATGTAATCAACTTGTCTTTTGGCTATTTGTCTAAGCATTTTTGGCCCGACAGAAATGCTACCGCAGTTCAGGATTTTTGATGACTTTTCCAAATAATTGGCGTATGCAAGCAAGAGGAAAGAAATGGATGTGGCATGTTGCAGGTTGCTTCCACCAGGCCTGTAAATGAGACCACCGGGACTGAACTTGATGTGGTAGGACGAAGAATCCGGTATCAGTGTGCACATGAAGCTATCTGCTGATACTTTGTATGACTCGAGGGTGTACGTGCTCCCTTCCAACACTTCCTGCAAAATTGTTTGTATTATAAGATTGAATACGACTTGCCATTTTGTTCAGATCTTCGTGCAAAACATGCTCATAGTGACATTTTTTTATTCTTATTTTTGCAAATATTAACCTTAGAAACTAGGACGTTTAGACCAGCATGCTTGTTGTCCCATCCAAATTCATTAATGTTATCATCTGCACCGAGTGTTTTACCATTGTTTTGTATGTAATTGAGGTAAGAATCTCCCTGAGAAGCTCTTCTAAGCCATGCTGCTCCCCACAGTAATTCATCCTGTCAATTAACATTAGTAAGTACACAAATAAGTTCATGTTTTGTAAGATGGTAATTCATTATCCTCTTCAGTCATGTTCAGTACTGCGTAACAAACATGTATAAGTACGTAATGTTTGAGAAGAATGCTTGCCTGATATCCATCAAAATCACAGTAGAATGGGCAGGCACCCTCCCTGATATTTGAATTATCGCTATAAGCTCCTCGATAACCATATGCAAAATCGAATACTCTGATGGAAGTCCGCAAGAGTGTGTCAGCATATCCAGGATCAGATGATCTAAATGCAATGGAAGAGGCAGCCAGGGCTGCAGCTGTTTCACCGGCAACATCAGAGGCCGGATTCGGAGCCTCGACTATGTATACTGTTCTAGCAGTGTCCATGTCTTCTGGCCTCTCCCAGCAGTTATGGTCTATAATTGGATCTCCAACCTGTAAAATGACATCAATCACATACGCAAATTAAGATTATCTTGAATTTTAGTACACTTTTTCTTTGGCATTTTGGGTAAATACAAAGTATATGCATGAACAAATGGATAACAGTGCAGAAGTATTTTAGTCCTTAACTCTCACATGCTAAGCAGTTTTAGTGAAATAGTCATCAGTACTACAATCTAGCAACACGAGATTATTGAAGACAACAAATAAAACATGTTCCAAGTACCTATAATAAAGATCTTTAACATTTCAAGAACCCAATTAATTTTCTGTCGTATATTGCAGAAAAGAACAATTTTTGGACGGCCTTCGCATCTCATTGAACAATTGTAATATACAAACAATTAAAAATATATATATTATATATATTTTTAAAATGCAATTACTAGTGTCCATCATATATAAAAGTTTTGTGCTAGTTGTGTCGAAAATGGACTATAAAATAAATAAGATTTTCTCCTTTTACGAACTAAAGTTTTCAGAAGATACAACTCAACGTAGTTTAGAGCATGCAAATCTAATATCATTAATTCACAAAAAAAATTAACCTGTCAAACTTTTAGCTCCTATTTGGCCCCCATTTTCTGTAAGTCATTTTTCGTTAAACTCATTTTCAATCATACATTTTATGGAACTCACAACCTTTTATCAACTTTTTAATCATATATTTATCATTTTTTATCAAAATCTATTAAAATCAATTTTTATCAAAATCAAATGGGAGCTTAATTGTGCAAATGTAATAAAGGGTAGATACTGAAAATATAGGATTTGTTTGACAAAACTACATTTTGCTAAAAAAAAAAAAACCTAATCAAATTGGTCGAACTTCATTATTATTTACATATTTCATTTCATCCAAAAATTTATCTATTTTTTAACTGCACCAGACCCATCAACTTTTATTCATATATATATATATATATATATTTTTTTATTTTTTGCTAAAAATCTAAGTCAAACCAGCACAATGTACGAAATTCATGTATTCAAGCCCATAGGATGGTACAACCCGCAATGTGGCGTTATACTGTGGAAAATGGAGGTTCATGCACTATTTTCCATCACCAATAGATTCCTGCACAAGATTATTGGGATCCAAAGGGCCAGAAACAGACAAACCCATGGCCACGGGTCATGGACCTGCCAGAATTCGTTGAAGATAAATTCTATGAGTTGTGCTATTTGTACAGAATTTTATAGGCAGTTGCCCCAACAGGGGACTGCCACTTGACATTTTTGTAAACAAAGTTGTACAAAATTTTGAACAAATAAAATTATTGAAATTCTATTGATTAAGAGATAAAAATATATGCCATTCTTTTTGGAGTCAAATCAGATATAACATGACTTCAATCCAATCACAATATGAATAGTGTTTGTTTGGGAAAAAGTATAAGGACGATGAATAATAGATTCTTCGGAAGTGTGATAAGTATTTCAAATATGCCGAGTATCTTATATCCCAAGTGTAAGTACGTATTTGTGTTAAAGCCTGCAATCAATTTAATTATTATTTACCTGAACAAAAATACGACTGGGTTGCGAAACCGTCTTGAGAAGATAATCCGTGCCCCATTTGATTGCAACCAAAGCATTCCTCAGCTCCGACGGCGGCATGTATTCTCCGAACTCAATCACACTCCACGCCAGCATTGTGGTTGTAAATGCCATTGGAAAATTGAACTTAATGTTATCGCCGGCGTCATAATAACCACCGGTCAGGTCCGTATTCGCAGCCGTCCACCCATCGCCGAGGCCGGAATTTCCCCGCCAAGCAATTGTCTGATCCCATGGCAAGTACCCGGACCTCTGCCCTTCGAAAAATAAAATTGATTTTGACAACGCATCTGCATAATCATGGTAATTACTCGACTCAAATGATGAAAATATTGAAAAGAGAATTATGCAAAGAAATTGGAGCAAGTTTACTGAGTAGAGTTTCATGGTATGGGTACCTATTTTGTGGATTTTCCAGTATTTCTGTTGCCTATATATAAGGGACACATACACTAAAAGGAATGAAGTTGTGGGCCCGTTTTCAGTTGCCTCATTTGAGGTATCACGGGTGAGTGTCACTGTGTGGATGAATGAAAGAGATAGCCGACGGTACTGGTACGAGTATTGTGAACTCGTTCCAAGCCATACATGGGAGGTTATATTCTATTTGCTTATGTTTTTGATAAGATCGAATAATTTAATTAGAAAAAATTTAATTTAATTAAAAAAAATTTTAATTTTTTCTTAATAATATTATCTATGAATCTTGAATTTTCTTTAAAATATTTTTGTGACGAGTTAAAATTTGTTGCTCGAATATGTTGTCATCTCACATCTTTGTTGTAATGAGTATTTAGTCTTTGTTTGATTCTTTCTTTTTTTTAAATATATTTTTTACCCTTTTCTTTTCAATAACACATTTTTCAATAAAATAATATTACACGCAAATTCAAAAAAATTCTTTAACCACACATTCTCCATTAATTTATTCGCATTCTACAAAAAAATGGAAAAATGGAGTTCGCATAGACCCTAAATTCATTAATTCTTTGACTTTTAAAATGAACATGCTGCAAGTTGAAATCGACGTCCCAAATTTATCTTCACTTTAGTTGTCTTCTAATATAGGTCGAATTGTGTAGTCGATGGACAATATAGAAATATTCTTATATTACCCATTATCAATCCCCAAGGGACGAAGAAGGTTGGTTATCAATTTAAGAACATAATGTGTCACCACGTATTAACTCGTGTATAAATATAAATTTATAAATTTGAAAATGAGGATGACTTGAGTGTCATTGCGTCCATGCATGGAAAGTGGACGCTTCCTTATGTGTCTTACACAGCCTTTGTGGTTTGTGTGGTGCGAAAGAAAGAGATTAAACACCTGATTGGTCCCCATTTATAACAGTTTGCTATAGGTACATTAAATTTGACATTATGAATGACATTGTTTGAAGTGGCAAAGCTTTGGATCATGGATTTTAACAACACTTATTCAAATCAATTGTACAATTTTTCACATATCACACAATGTTATTCATAATGTAATACATGAATTTACAAATAGTATAATTCTATTTCTAAAATACATTTTCCTGTCTTTTATTTTCGATCACGCATTCTTCAATAAAATAATATTACACATAAACTTTAAAAAAAAATCTTATTTTTCAACCACACATTCTCCATTAAAATACATTTTCATAAAAATAAATAAATGGGGCTCAAATAGGAGCAATTTGATATTCATCATAAATTTATCAATTAAATAATTGACATATCATGTCTTAGCCCTTGTTTGGTTTGAATTAAAATCCAATTAAATTTTTAAGTCAAAGTCAATAATTAATTTTAACCATATATTTTATGGGACCCATTACTTTTCAACCACACATTTTATCAATTTTTATCAAAATCTATTAAAAATCTTATTTTTATCTCTACCAAACAGTGGCTTAAGGTGGGGAGAAGATACTGGAAAAACTATGGGCCTAGTGTGAATGGATCTTCACTGAACCGGGCCGAACAAGGTATTTTCCACTATACCCATCATGTTTGGGGCCGAGTTTACTTATACAAGCTGAGGGCTTGAGCTGAAAAATTAATCCAAGAGAAAATTAGACAAAACCATCTCTTTTAGTTTCCCTCACTATGCCCTGTTTGGTGCACATTTTTGCTCCAAAAATACTTTTTTTTATGTGATGGGGAATGTGGTTGAAAAAGAAACAAAAATTATTGATGTAATAAAAAATATTATTTTATTGAAGAATGTGTGGTTAAAAATGAGTAGAAGAATGAGAATGAAAAAAATAATGTGGCTCAAACAGAGACAATAAACGCATAGCATAATCTTGAATTACATAAAATTAAAAAAAGCTAATTTTCCCAGTAATTACGTCCTTAGACCTACAAATTTATGTCTTACCCTTTCCCGTGAAACATTCGATATTTAGAGTTGTCTAAAATACCATTTTTTCATTCTAATTATTTTCTTAACTAAGCTCACATTTTAATTATCCTTGCGAACAAATCACGACTTTCATCGGCACTAAATGTTGGAATTAAATTTAAATTATTAAGTAGAAAATACGTAAATGAACTCTTTGACCTTAACAAATATGACAATAGTTTTCTAATTTGAATACGTGTTCATTATTTTGATTATTCTAAACTTTCAACTTAACGAGATACTTGACTATATTAATTGACCTTACTCATTGATACATCGATAATACTCTATATTTTGTCAACTATCTATGTTCTTGCAAAACTCGTAAGTGTACGAGATCGTTGATAAGTAATACGTGATGAGTACGTGCATCATTTTACGAGAAATAAAATTCGATCAAGTGTATTAGTTTCTAATCAGATTCAAAGTAAGCGAACAAAAGAGATTAATTGTTTGTATATATTCTAAATTAATTTATAGAAACTTGTAAAATTCGAATTATATATATATATATATATATTGAATCAGTGTATTGGATTACGAATCCACTTATTATTATCTATTTCAATTCTCAACTAGTATCATTTATGCATTCTTGACAATCAATAATTCTATTGTAATTGATTCTTTTTTAAAAGACAAATTAAAAATATTCTTGTCACGACCCGAATCTATTCATACATCGAATTCGAATGAATAAAACGCATTCAATTTCACAATTATCTAAAATTTTGCACACGTGATAAATATGATTCCTAATATCCATTGCACCTATGTTAATCAAATAGTGTTCCAAACCTATTGTGAGTCTCTCAACACTACAACAAGCAATTATATATTTAATTGGCGATCAAATAATAAAATTACGCATGCAAGATTAATAAAGAAAATCAAAAATTTTACTAACTACTCGCTTAAATTAAAAATAAATAATGAAATGTTTCATTTTCATCCGATATATGAAAAGAATTAACCTAGCATGTTGTTATGTAAATTAAACAAAAAGATTTGGAAAAAATCACCTAGAATGGAAAACAATAATTGGAAAGTGAGAAATCAATTTCTTCTTCATTAATCTTCAATCTCTAGTGTTAATTGTCTTTGAATCTTGTGCTAACCTCCTTCTTGTGGTGAAAAATAGGGTTTTGATATTTGTTCCCCGTTCTGGCCGTCTCTTATAGGTTAAGTAGTATATTGAATTTGATCTTTATAAGAATTTGGGTCAAACGAAGAAGTTGGGCCATTCAAATAGCTCGTGCGTGAACGCCATACGTTTCATTGAGCGCACACTGGCCACGAAATTTGCTCTCGGTAAATACACACTAGGGTGTCGCGCGCGCCGTTATAAAATATTCCTTTTGTTGCATGTTGGCCTCTCAAAATTGTTCTTCATTTGTTTTTGCTCATTTTTTATATCTTCTTGGCCCATCTAATTGCTTCCACCACTCCTTCAATTATTGACACTAGGTTCGAATCAACTATTAGCACTTCGCTTATTTGGTCCAATTCCATTTTTTTTTTCCTCAAGTCGCACCTAACAAACGAAATATGAATAAAATTAAATCTCATTTCATCCAAAATAACAAAAATTGCTATAGTTTAATGACTGAGATAAGTGTAAAATACACTTATCAATCCATTCATGATTTACGTAAAGAGATCACAGTATAGAATTAAGCAGTACATAATCCTATCTAATAAAATCTCTAGTGCATATTAGTGTCACTAGAGATTTGCTCTCTATAGTTAAGACAAAGTTCACATCTGTTGGTGAGGTTAACCCAATGATCTTATTCGAATAAAGAGTCAACATATATACATCAATCTAAGACTAATTAATTTTCGATTGAGATATAAGTTATCTATCTATGCATCTCTACACAAGCATTAAACTTGTATTATTACAAGATAATTAAAGAAACTTTACTGCATGGTTGATGGCATTACACAACATTCAATTTCGCCTATGTTCGGCTACCATTTTCTCAAAAAAAAATTTCAAAACTCATTTTTCGGCCTCACATTCTCCCATTTTACACGTAAATCGAAATTTTTTCCTTCATTTTTAATTACACATTCTCCGAAAAAATCACTATTCCAAAATATATTTTCTTACCAAAATGGAGCTTAAACAAAGGCTTAAATGCTTAATAAATAAACACACACAAGTGTAATATTCATTTAATAGACGATTGAATTATCTAATTACTATAACAAAACTAATTCTTTTGGACACACATGCTAACAAGCTATCCTCTTGTATAGTTCCGAATCCACACTATTTTCATCTACAAAAGTTTGCCCGACCTTTATTTTTTTTTCGCCTGTAAATTTCTACCAAATGTGGGTTGAGTGGAGAGATTTTACCCAAGGTGGTCAATGACACATCGCCCTTGCCATTTGCCAAATCAAATTTAACATGGATTGATAGAGGGATGATTTGGGAACAAATTCCTAAGTTCGGTGACTTCATTAAAACAAATTAAAGATCAGTTACTAATTAGAAACAAAAGCATACGTTCAGAGACCACTGGAGTTATTTTACCCAATAAACAGGCAAAATTTATATCCTAAAATTATTACACGACAGGAAAATTAAAATAAAGCATATTAACCAAAAGTCGTGCCTAGTGATTTGAGAAAAGTCCTGTAAATATTCTCAAGATTTTTATTCTCCCAGCTGTATTTATCTAAATGAATGGTTCCAAATACTCAGAATAAATAGAAATATCATGCTACCCACCCACCCCACCCCCTACCCACCCCTAACAAATACAAGAACCAGAGAGTAAATTCAAAGTGAGAATGAAAACTAGAATAATGTTCAACTATTAGAACAGTATCATAGTTGTCGTGAGATCCCGCGTTTTGTATTTTTGTCGAATAAGAATTTTCGAATAGTTGTATAAGTTGCGAATGAAAACGAGAAGACATGGAATTGTTTATTATTTTTTACTTTATTCTAGAACGTTCACTTGAAAGTACGTCAATAACTGAATTGTTTCTCAAATTCTGATATATTTTTTTTGAGAACTTTTATGAAAGTAACATTCGATTCGGCAAAAGAAAAACAAACATTCGGTTAATATACTCGAGTTTTCTTAATAAATAACCTTTTTTTGAAACACTGAGAGTTACCTCTACTTGTAACGATGTTTCATATTAATTATTGAAATATCTATTGTTTTGAAGTTGTCTGCTCAAGTTATTTAACGAAAAGTCTAATGTGGCGCATAACAATTTGACGTGACTTTAATGTGAATATTCCTTTAGAAAAAATAATATATTTCTTTATAATTTGAAGGCAAAAGTCAAGTATTAAATTCAACAACGCATTAGCAGGATTTGTAATTATTATCCACTTATTTATTGTTCATTTTTTTCGATTATAATTTCTTCCAAACAAGCTGAATAGTCTTTTTTTTCTCACTTATAAAAATGAGATAACAATAGTAAAAATGTTGAAAATAATCAAGAGTAATGTTGTATAGCACATTGATGTTTTAACACCAATTTAAGTGGCACACTAGTGACATTAAACTACATGTTCCATTAAATAAATCACATAATTTTATCTTTAATTGAACATATCATATATTGACATATAGACGAGTGTTCTAATACCACTGGTTAAACATCTAAGGACTCGTTTGATCCCCATTGTTATTCAAAATATATTTTAAAAAAAAATTAATCACATATTTTTTAATAAAATAATATTATACGCAACTCAAATATTTTTTTTTATTCACATATTTTATATCAATCTAATATTTTAAAATATATTCTACGCAAAAACAAAAGGGGGCTCAGACGGTGTATAAATATGAAACAAAAAATAATGATTCCCAGCCAACTCCCACATGGCATGCCTGTGTCTGAGTGTAACTTTTAGGCTACAACCATTATTCACGAGAAGGCCCATCCATCAATTAATGCCATCATCACTCCAATATCAATGCCAACTCCCTATTGGTGCTTCTTTCAATAAAATAAATAAATAAATAAATAAAATATTTACAAGTCTTTGCATTGAAGAATAAGGCACTCTGACTGGTCACCCACTCACACAAATTGGTGGATTGAATTATCAGATTCAATTGATTGCATGTAAATCAAGAAAATGCTCTCAAGTTCTACTTAAATTATAAAGCCTAATTTGTATTTGGTTCCATTCAACATATCAAACTAAATATTAATATTAAAATACTCGAATTTTTACGGATTAATTATTCACCGATAGTATCATTAGTCGCGATCAACATCAGTCTAAATGATAATGAAGCTAATGTTACCTAGACTAATCCTTGTTTGAGCCCCATTGATTTTAAAAAAAAAATGCATTTTATAATAGTTTTATGATGGAGAATATGTGGTTAAAAAATAAAGAAAAGTTTTGAATTTGCGTATAATATTATTTTATTCATGAATGTGTGGTTGAAATGATATTAAATTGTTGTTCAAAAATACATTTTGATGGAAAAAAAATATGTGTCAAATAAGGGCTAAATTAAAATTTAAGTAATTATAAATTGCAGATCCCACGAAATCGAAATGTGAATATAACCATATTTGATCACTTTTCAAATATGAATTGCAAATTATTTAACTATTGTCTTGACATTTTTACGTATTATTACAATAAAAAATAATCATGCAAAATTCAAAAAATAGTGAAATTTTGTATTTAATTATCACTTGGAAGGAGATATTTTAATTCTAAAAATCCACAAGAAGTGGGTAAGACCACACAACTAATGTGGGCTCCAACCCACATATTGACGTGCAACCAAATGGGCCCAAATCAATTGAGTGCACCAAAACCTTGTGTTCATTTTTTCAACGTTAATTATCCACCAAAAACCGCTGGACCGTTTCGAATTCTTTAAAAATTTTAAACAATTAAGAGTAATCAACCAACTCATAATCAAAGATTTAATTAATTAAACTTAATTATAGGACTATTCATTAATTTAAAACTGCAGGTAAATAACTACAACCAAATTTTAATTTAATTAAAATTAAAACCTAAATTCTTAACCTCCACAATTTCCGTTGAAAATCTATGCCCACCACCACCTACCCAGCCTAGTGTCCACCACCAAAATTGTACATTTGAAACGCAGCCGAGCTAGACCTACCGGTCCGGTTTCCGAAACCGGTTCATAATTAATACTAAACCTCAGATACACGGATTGATTGCAGTCGGACCGGCGTCGGCCACCCCAACAATCTCCTTCCTCTGCCGCATTTCCAAAACTTTACGGTGACTATTCGAGTGGACATCATGAGAGAAAGTTGGACTACAAGCCGGACGGTACTCAGGGAAAAGCCGACCGGACTTGTACCTCACGCCACAAGCGTTGCACAATGTTTTAGGACCTAACGGTCCGGTGCGCCATTGTGGAGTCTTCTGAACCTGACAGTGGGTACACCTACGAAGAGTCTGGGAGACTGAACCGTTTTCAGCCTTTGGTTTTCTCTTTTGCTTTTTCGCCGGCGGTTTTTCCACGTGGGAAAACCAGTCCATGTCATGAACCGGGTTTTTGAATACAAAAGGAGACAACGTGGAGGACCCATTTGAAGACGACGTCGTAGAAGAAGACTCGGCGGCGCTCAACGACGGTGACGACAGGGACCAAGTCTTCCCATTCGGCCTTTGCCGTTTGCTCCTTGCTTTTACCGGAACCAGCAACGGGAAACACGGGACACGGATTTTCTGAACAGCTGGTCTATTCATCGGCACAATTCGGTTCTCCGAAAATTCTCCGGCCTTCTCCATGAAGCTTCTGGCGGGACATAATAATGAAAGCCCAGACGTAGAATCATCAACGAATTGCGAAAGCCACTCGAGATTCTCCAAATCGTCAACCTGTAAACAAATTCAAAAGTTGGGTTCTTTTTTCTTTTTTCAAAAACCGATTTTTTTTTCTTCCATAATTATAAAATATTCTGTTACCGGAACGGAAAGTTCGCCGGGGGGGACGTTATCAAACTCTTCTGTGCCTGAAAAAGTGGAGGAAGAATTCGAATTTCTGTGCTGTACACCCTTCTCTTGTCCATCTTCATTAAAAAACAACCCCTCTTGAAAATCTTTATCAGAAAAATCAAGATTAAGAAGGTCTTCAACCGGAAAATCATCGCATGCACCGCCGTTAATTCCGGTCAGACACCACCCATCATCGTTGAACAGCACTTGGGAATTAGCTTTCATGGAAGTTTGAGAAAGAAAGCTCGATTTCAACGCTCTTGCTTCAATGCACTCCATAACAAAAAAAGGTCCTGTAAATTACACAACAAAATCAATAACAATAAACCGATAACATTTAAACCCTTTTTATTTATGTAAGAATTTGTGTTAGTTACCTTATGAGAGTGATAAGAGGATGAAGGAAATGAAGGAAAAAGAGGATAAAAAGAAAGAGGGCACTGAAATGAGGACTTGTTCGTGGCGAAACTGATGGTGAGTTAATGGTTTTGGCTTTTCTCTTCAAAGTTGAATTTACTTTTTGTGTTAATGCAGGTGTTACGGTGGGGTGTTACGTATGATATATTAACTCATTTTGGTAGGCTGTTTGGGACTATCCTTCTTAGGATGCATGGAATGGACAAGGTGTAGGATTGGCATGAAACGGACTGAAGCGACAGGAAATCAAGATTTTTGGTTGACATTTGACCACTACTCTAGCAAAAACAAAAAAAAGTGGGTGTTTCCAATGGATGTTCGAATTTTTGAATAGTCGGGAGAAAAAATATTCTAAGAAGATAAGTCATTTTAGTTATGCTCAGTTCTATAATCAATCTCATATCAATCTATTTAAGTTCAATTCCGTGCTATTCTATTGTGTTGGAAGGGTTCATTATTAAGTTGTGGAGTTTAATTATTGTCGATCATAATTATTACATCTTCACAGAGCTGATTACAGATCAACTTACGCAGTGAGATCTCGTGGGGGTTGTAATTCGGGCCCCCCTAACTGAAATTTTATTAACCCCCTGTTTGGTACACATTAAAATTTTCATTTTTATTCTTCTACTCATTTTCAATCACACATTTTTCAATAAAATAATATTTCCATCACATCAATAACTTTTTCTTCTTTTTCAACCACAAATTCTCCATNTGTTTAACAATTTATATTCTTGTAAAATTCGATATTCCCTAATTTATCTTAAAAATAGAGAGTCTCGATCTCCCTTGAACTTTATTATAATCATAAAAAGGAGAGAAATGTGGACTAGAGAAGATAGGTATGCGAATTCCTCTTGTTATCTTTGTTTCATAATAGTAAACTATTGTAGCGATCGAAAAGGATGAGTCTTAAATTGAGGCGAGCTTTTATAAATTTTGTTTTTTTTTGGAGTGTTCATTTTTCTTTTCTTTGAATTGATTGCTCTACGTAGAATAATTAAGATTTATAATTCTCAACATTCAAGGACCTTAGGACTAATCGAAGCCCAATTCTTTATATTCAGGAACGAGGCTTTCAAATGATTGATCGTAAAACATATCAAGGTTAAAGTAAGGGTGTAGTTCAAGTCAATGATATGCATGTTAAAGTAGAGTTGTGAGGACTTCGTATAATGTTATTTACTATTTTTTCGAAATTTGATTAAATTGATTTTATTCAAATTTGGGTCATAATTATTATTGGTTTTTTATTAACTAGTCTTGTGTTAATAAATTTATTTGACTCGAGAAATGAACATTTAAATTTTTTTCCCTTAGTTCTTAAGCTAGATTAGATGAGTTTATTGTTTCTCTTGTCATTTTAGTTATTACTCCAAAACTAATTTTGCAACTTTTTCTAACAAAGAAGAATAGTATTTTTATTCATTGCGAGGTTTATTATTGTTGATTTCTATTTCTTGTTAAAATATTCACAATTGTCATCATAAGTAATTTGTTTCTTCTTTTTATTTTTCAGAGTAATATTATTTAGTATCAATTTATACCACTTTAGGAACTTACATTTAATTATTTGATAAAGTCAGAATATATTTTGATTTATTAAACAACCAAAGATGATCCCATGTCTCCTAAATGGACGTTGAATAAAGCTATTCGTCTTGAAATGGTCCTCAATTTAATTATAGTAATTATTTGAATTTAACTTTGGACTCTACGCATTTGAATTTAACTTTGGACTCTACGCCCCTGTTTGATACACATTTTTATAAAAATTCATTCTTTCAAAGTTCATTTTTCAACCACACATTATTCAATAAAATAATGTTATACGTAAATTCAAAATTTTTTCTTATTTTTTATCACATCACATCATAAAATATATTTTCTTCTACATAATGTATATCAAACACCCCCTACATTAATAAATAAGAAAGTCAAGATCGTAATGGATGGACTGTCTTGGCGCTACGATAGTTCAAAACGAAAAGCACAACGAAAAGGACCATATTTTTTATTTTTTTTTTGGTTGAGGCCTTAAACTTTTCGTGTATAATTACGAAGATTGCACAGGCTTGGAATAACGGACCGAATCCACAGGAAACCAAGATTTTTGGTTGACAATTGACCAATACTAACAAAAAACAAAAAAATGGGTGCTTCCCATGGATGTTCAAATTTTTGAATAGTTGGGGGAAATTTTTTCTAAAACGATAGTCGTTTTCACACTTTTTTTTTTAAAATTCATTTTTAATTATAGACTCTCATAAAATAATATTATAGGTAAATCGAAATATTTTATTTATTTTCCTACCACACATTTTCCAAAAATTTACTATTACAAAACTTATTTTCCTCCAAATTTTCATTAAAGTGAAGCCTAAACGAGGGCATAGTTATGCTCGGTGCTATAATCAATCCCAATTGATCTTATTCAAGGGACGTCAAATTTAACAAAATTCTAATTGTTTAGAAGGGTTCAAGAACCCTATGACTCATCGACGCCCTTTTAAATGGTCGACTATAAAACACAACAAGGTTAAAGAAAGAGTGTAGTTCAAGTCAATGATGTGTACATTAAAGTAGAGCTTCGAGGATTTTTATGCCCCTATTTGTTTATCATTAAAGTAGAAAAATGAATTTTTGAATAATGAATTTTCGGAGAATGCGTGGTTAAAAAATAAATTTTTTTTTAAAATTTATGTGTAAAATATTTTTTTGTGAAAATGTAGTTGAAATTGAGTTTAAAAAAAAAAAGTTTCGAAATAATAGTAAACAGAAAAGGGCTATATACAAAATATATTTTCATCTCTCTTATTTTCAATTACACATTTTTCAATAAAATAATATTACATGCAAACTCAAATAAATTTAATATTTTTTAACCACACATTCTTCGTCAAATCACTATTTCAAAATGTATTTTAGCAAAATAATGGGGCTCAAATAGGCTAATAATGTTATTTACTTGTTTTTCGGAATTTGTTTTTAAGTGGATTTGTTATTTAACGTTGTTTTATATAGAGAATTATTCAAGTTTGGGTCATAATTATTATTTGCGTTTTCTTATTAACCGGTCTTGTGTTAATAAATTTATTTGACTCGAGAAATGAACAGGAAAGTCAAGCTCATAATTGATGAATTGTCTTTCATGCTCCGATAATTCAAAACGAAAACCGACCATAATTTTTTTTCACTTTTTTTTTTCTTTTGTAATTACGAAGATTTAGACAGGCTTTGGCGTTGATTGCGCCGCCCCATTGGTCGTTTCTCATTTTTCCCGCTTTCTCTTTTTAATTTAATTTTTTTTCACTTTTTTTTTTTCATGTGTAATTACGAAGATTTAGACAGGCTTTGGCGTTGATTGCGCCGCCCCATTGGTCCTTTCGCATTTTTCCCGCTTTCTCTTTTTAATTTGACGATAACAACATAAAATCGAGCCCCACACGAGTTAAGTTTACACTTCTATTTAGTGTTTGTTTGACACTTTTTAATTTTTTGTTTGATCGCTGTTAGATCATTTTTAATTATACATTTTCACAATAAAATTTTCTACACGTATGTAAAAAAAAAAAATCTACTTTTTAATTACGCATTTTTAAAAAAAAAAATTAATGTTCAAAACTCTTTTTTTCTATTAAAATGATTGTCTAACGTGATCTTACTGTAGATACTGTTACTATTTCGATATTTTGAGGTTTCCTAATTTTTTAGATTAATTATATTATAATCACAAAATTTATTTGACATACCATATTATAAATACACCACAATTAGCCTCCCGGGACATAGCTCGGTGGTGCAAATGACAAGAGTGAGGTAGTCTCTGTTGAGCTGACAATCGCAGTGTGAGGGTTCGATTCATGCCTCTT
>CAIGRN010060237.1:0-15724 GCA_903798345.1 Fraxinus anomala
TTATTTAATTTATTAGAATATAAATTTAATTAAATAATAAATATTGCCATTAATATGTATCGATTATATATATATATATTTAAAGTGTTTATGTCCCAAGTTGATTGGACTTATGGCATAACACTTAGAATATGAGAATTGAATGCAATGGCATTGCCTTCTTATAGACAAAAAACTGCAAAGTAAGGAAAAAAAATTTAAAATTTAAAATTTAAATTTTCAGTAAGCCGTTGAATGCTACTTGAAACGTAGCAGTTGTTGAATGTTATAAAAACCCAAATATTAAGTCAATTTGACAGATGCAAAAATGCAGTAAGATGTAGAGGTAGGTGAACCAAGTGGTTTACGAGCCAATGTTACGAGTAGTCTCGCATGAGATTTTTATTGTTCGGCTCATGCCCTTAGCTCGCCTTTGGAGCTAATTGAGCTGGCGTGCTGACGAGTAGCTCTTTTCACTTAACATCTCTACCCTGACATGTAAATTTTAGAAATAGGTAAATGAGGCATATAAATAGATATATTTAAAAAAAATTATGAAATGAATTAAATGTAAAATATTGATTTATTTGTGAAGTTACCCCTATAATAATTTCGATTTTCATCAAAATCTAACAGACATATATGGTATAATTGTTAATGTGCTTAATAAGTAGCAAAAAATATGATGTAGCTTCTATAACTTTAGGAGTGTGAAGTGGGATAAGTTGCTTGTCAACTCGGCTCGTGTTAGCAACTTTTCTACCAGACAAGTCGCTCATAGGATTGCACGAGTTGGCTCGCATCGTAACTCACGAGGCGAGGTCATTCTTGGATCGTGAATTGAGCTAGGGCAGCTGAGTAGGCTCGCCTAGCCGCCTGCTAATTGCAAACTTGGTTACTTTTAGTTACTTTGAAATGTCACAAACGTGACATTGCAAAACTGCAATTGCAATTACAATTAATTGTTACCTGACAAAATTGCACACATTTTAAATTTGAAATTTCAATTTTTTTTCCAATTTGGAGTCTATAAATATGGATGGGTACAAATTAAATTTATTGCATTCAAGCTCTCTATAATCTCCTAATACTCATTACCTCTTTAGTTGCAAAATTTTGCAACTATTATGCACTTCTTCCTTTATTTCTTAATGTTTCTTCAATTCGTACCATCATCCCAACAATACTATATTGTTGTTCGTTTGTTTCCAACTATTAATTTATGCACTTTCAAGTTTCTATTAGATGTTTTACTCTTAAATTTGATAGAGAATTCATTATGGATTACACTGAAATCATGAACTCTGATGATGATCTTAACCAATTTTTTGATAGTTCCAAGACTCCCACATATGATTTATTTCTAGCATGTGACCCTCCGACTACTGAAATGTAGATACGATGGAATGACCATCAATGTACTGATGAAAAGTTGAAGAAACAAACTCTAACAATAGACAAAAGAATAAAAAAGTTCATGAATCAACTTCTGAATGTTGGAAGCACTTCACGAAGAAAAAGACTGTTGAGAATGAGGATCCCATTTTGAAAGCTTACTATAACTATTATGGAAAGGACTTCACTGGGAAATCAAAATTGGTACAACACAATATAATTACAAAAAAGTCTTGCTCGTGTTGGGACTGTCGACAATAGGCAAGCTCAATTTCATTTTGGTTCAACAAAGCGAAATCTTCTGAAGTTGTCCTTGCAAACTGAGTTTTTAACTCAAGAACAACACGTGAGGGCATGGTTATGTTCGCTGCTAGTGTCAAGTTGTTGCTATCTGATAAGTGCGTTTTACACATTTATTTAGGGCACAAAATATGGGCAATTGTTAGTAAATATATCGAAACATGGCTTATTCTACATAAATTTTGTTTTGTAGGATAACATTGATGAACATGGTGGAATTTTGGAAAAAGAAGCGAAAAGGGGACTAAAATAGAAGGAAGCCAAAGTCAAATAGCCGAAAGATGACTCGGGAGAAGAAACGAAGATGTAAAGGAGTCAAAAATCAATAGAGTAAAGGAATGAAGTTTTAGAAGAAGAAAAAGTGAGAAAAGAGATCAAGAAACTACAAAACGAAGTTTGGAGGTTAATATACATCTGAGTAAAAGTTGAAGAACTAAATTTGAAGTACTTTGATGTGGAGGACTAAGATGGAAGAAAGAATGAAGAAAATTGCTAAAAGAAAAATTCGCGAAAATTTTATAACTGGACAACCGCCTAGCTACACCTCAATAACATGAGCCAATTTTTATGTGTGAGCGCCTGCCAAATCGGGAAAAATTTTCTGATTTCCTAACTTGAATACAACTCTTATGGAAACGAATCTTGGACCGTCTTTTAAAACCCTAGGGTCGTTCAGAAGTAACCACCACGCATTATAACATATTTTGAAGAGTTTTTGGAGCAGAGAACAAGCAAAGAATACGAAGATCGAAGCCAAGAACACGAGAATAAATTCAAGAATTATATTAGGTGATGTCGATTCTTCAATATTCTTTGTGTTTTCTTCTTCATAACATGCTATGTTAGATTTATTTGTGCTAGGAAAACGATGAACTATGTAATATAAATTTTTAATCTTTAGTTTTACATTCTTGACATCAAAAGCACGTTTTTGGATATTGAACGATTTATATGATTTTATTTTCTCCAAAATTATTGTGCACGGTAGTTGTGTGATTGTGGTAACTTATTCTATGCATTCGAAAGAAGGAAAATATGTTCGACATTTATAAATTGTCATAGGGATAAGGATAGAAATATACCGCTATACCTTATGTGAATTCTCAAGTGTTCATAAAAATTCATGCACTTTCATATGTTCGTATCCATCATAGAAATATAGTTGGATCATATATAAAAGTAGGTTTAACATTACTCNTTGGTGGCTTATTTTATGCATTCGAAAAAAGAAAAATAGGTTGGACGTAATGTTATGAGAGTAGGTTCAACAGTACTCAAGAGAGATTGTTAAATAAAATAGGAATATTGATTCGTCAAAATTCAATTGTGTTGTCAATGTGTAAAATTAGAGTTAAAACTTATTATTGCATGAGAATTCGAAATTCTAGTACGTTTGTCATTTATTAAAAACATTAAATTGCATTTAGAATAAGTTACTCATTATTGTATAAGTAGATTAATTTATTCATAATTTTGTCACAACAAATACATAATATTATTCTAGTTTCGGTTAAGGTCGCGATAATTAAAATTGAACTATTCAATCTTTGTGGGATAATACTCGGACTCAAAAAGTCCACTTTATTACTTGTTAACGAACTGTACACTTGCGATAGTTTAATTCGAAATATATTTTCATGAACACTATCCACACTAGAAAGTGTGCACCAGATGAAGTTCATTCAAATATTTCTCCACAGGTACAAACCGAGTCGAGGTATGTTATGCTACAATGCAATTTGTTGAAGGAACTATAAAAGTTATCATTTCTTTTACTTCCATTTTGTTGGTAGGAAGAAACCGTAAAGGCTATATTTGTACCACTGCCCAATTAAATTGAAAAGTTTTGGATCATATATAAAAAGTAATTGCATTTGAAGTCATTGAATTTTTGCACCATGCACAAAATATTTTCAATGTTTTAATGGTTGTACTATGAAAATATTGTTGCAAAGATAAGGTCCATAGTTTCACTTTTGATAATGCTAGAGTTAACATAAATGTTATAGACAAATTGATTAACCAACTCAATTCGAATTTCGACGAAAATAAATTTCACATTCGTTGTGTTTGTCATATTTTTAATTTGATTGTGCAAGATGATATTATGTATCTTGCACCATAGTTCACGAAAATTAGACAAGCTATTGCTTTATTTCTGTCTCGTCTTCTCGCAAATAAACATTTGCGATTTTATGTACATATGCTTACTTGCGTGACACATGTTTGAAACGGATATAGGTAATAGGTGGAACTTTTTTTTATCTTATGCTACAATCTTGTGTTAATTATGATACAATTATTATAAATTTTTATAACGTATAGGCATTCATATATTTCTGGTTTTGATTTATGTTCTAAGTACCGGTTAATTGATTTTGAGATTACAAAGTATTAAAGGTTTTTTTACGATGCGATCAATGTGTGAGCTGGCATCTACTATCCCACATCTCGTGTTGTTCTTACTCATTTTGTAATATATCAAAAACTTTTTGAAAATATAGAGTATCATTTTTTTAATAACATTATTACTAACATCGAGATGAAATTTTGAAAATATTTGGAGGATTGCCCACATTATTTCCTCCCGCTGCAGTTATGGACACAGTATTAACTTTCCTTCAGTAAAAGTTGGATGTAATTTGTCTTCGAAAACCTTTATATATGCGAGAATACGATTGTTTGCTTGACCAAACCATACTAAAAAATCTCTTCTCATTTCTCATTTGACACCCCTATATCACATTGTGGTATTGAAAGCCGTGTACAATTTGTATTCACGATTTGTTGTCTACCACGGTAGAAGAAATGATTTACTACCATCATCTTCTACTATTTCGTCATTCCTCGATGATGAAGTATGGCCTATTTAAGTACAATGACTGTAGGAAGTTCGTCGTCTACTCATTTTCCTTGTGAGACAGTAGGCTACAAAATGAAATCCCCGTATAACTAGATAGATATTTTTAATACAACATTCTTAGTGTTTCAGGTCAAGTAGAGAAAAATAATTTTGATCTTCTCGCATGATAAAGAACAAATGAGAAATAGTAACCAATATTATCTTTGATGACATATGATTTACTAATGTCTTTAGTGTCAACTGTAGCATTAGAGATAGTGTTTACTGAGGTAATAGGGTTGTACCCAACGAAGGAAGTCAGTTGAAAGAAAATATATTTAAGGCTCTAATGTGTTTGAATGACTTGTAAGATGTAGACTACCAATATAGGATAAGACTGCTAAAGCAATTGTTGAAGATTTTCATCAATTATAAAATTCATGATTGTTTTTGTATTTTAACTTTTATATTTTTCCTTTACGTTGATATTTGAGTTTTTTTCTAAATATACGTGAAATACTCATTCGTGCATAATTTTAATTCCACTTACATATTTAGTCGGTCTCAAGCCCGGATAAAGAAGAATGGTTTGTACACATTTATAATTTCTTTTACATATTTATTATAATGTACAAGTACAATTATCAACCGAAAAAATTAAAAATATGGCGAGCTACAATTGGCTCGCCCTACCAAGGGATGAGCTCGAGTGAAAAGTCGAGCCTAGGATCCCATAGATGAGATGGCTCGCACTCGATTCATCCCTCAGGTTAGCGAGTATCAACTCGACTCGCTTCATTTAATACCCTAATAACTTGAGTTAAACTTAGGTAGATTCTCACAAGTGCAAGTTGACAGTTTATGTTGGAAGTCTTTCTTATTGTTGTTTTACTCGACAAAAATATATATAATCACGTAGCTCAAGACTCACATGTCAACGTGACAAATCCCTCCTTAAAAAAAGTAAAGTTTATGTATTGTTATTATTCTTTTGAGAAGAAGGCGAGTTAATAAAATGTTCATAAGCAACCCTAAAGTTCATTTTGAATCGGATTTCATGTAAACTTGCTTTAATTATTTTATACAATCTACTTTTTACTGTATATTCAGTTTGTTAGAGTCTCAATTGTAATAACTTTATCTGTATCCAAAATTTAGGTTAATTGAGTTGAAATTGAGTTGTAATTAAAGTCAAAAGAGTTAGGATTGGTAGTATAGATCTTGAAGGAGTCCAAAATGTCCAAGAAGATTACATATGATCATCATATGATCATTGGAATACAATTAAAAGTCAAAGAAGTGTAAAACTATTGCACAAATCATGATCTAAATTCTCAGCCACAAGTTACAATACATTTTTCACATAGAAAACATTGAGATTTGGACAAAGCTATTCCAAGAAGAATTGTATCCATTTGAGTTAGCTTTTCAACGTACTTTGAATCACCCCAATCGAATACTGAAAGAGAAAATTATGATGAAAATACTGACTACTGCTTAGCTGCCGCTAGCTTGGCGCTCGAGCGCTAAAAATAGTGCCTTGGCACTAGCTAGCACCCCATTGGCGATCAAGTGGCCCTTTTACATGGTGACCCTATTTCGTGATTTTTGAGTCATATTTCACCGAAACATTTCCCATTATAAATATGCATGCCCTAGATCGTCCCAAAGGTATGTTGAATCATTATTTCATTATAGTGATCATATTAGTAAAGATCAAACAACACATCCAAAGACCTCTTTATTTAACCTCTTATTGATTGTTCATTAATTCATCCCAACCATACTTTGTTGATCGAGTTGTAATCCTCCATATTCAAACAAAGATCAAAGAATAGAAACATCATTGATCAAACACCAAACCTGACTTTCACCAATAAGCCTTCATCGTTCTGGAGTTCGGAGAAGAGACGATTCGAGTTCCCGCGAGAAAGAACGAGGTTCATTCTTAGAGATCCACAAGAGAGAAAAGTTGTTCAGAGTTATATGAAGTGCGGAATGTACAACCAACATTGTTCCTTGGTGATTTACAAGTTAGGTGGTCAGAGTCAACTAAGATTTAACAGTGTCCAGACTAGTTGTAAGTTAAATTTTCTAGTTAATTTTTATCGGTAAGTTTGTTGGGAGTTTTTTTTCTATCTTTTTGCAAAAGAATTTTTCCTCGTGATCATATCTGGTATTATTTATTGCTTTTGATCTATATGTTTATGTGATTGTTTAAAAATAGGATTATTTGGATTATTTAACCTTAATCATCTTGAAACAATTAATAATTGGCTTGTTGCTTTTAATTGGTTAATTCCTTATGTTGGTTAAATAATTTGAACTTTCAAGTGGTATAACAGCTTAATGCGATCATTGACCCAAAATTCTTTCTAGATGTGTCGTCACTTTCTAATTTGGGATTTGAGTGTGATATGGATATTCGGGAGGCTTATAACCTGTTGTTTGAGGAGTGGCTTAAGCTGAAAAAAGTGAATCGCTCTGCTTTTAAAAAAATGAATAATCTTGAATTAGAAAATGAGAGCCTTATAGCCGATATCAAAGAATCCACTAGAAGTTTGAATGAGTTAAGGATTGAGAGAAAGTCCTTAAATGTTAAGGTTAAATCTCTTATGAGTAATCTTGAAAAATTAAATATCCAACTTCAAGGTTTTTCTAGCGGATCTAAGAAAATTGATGACNGGTTAAATCTCTTATGAGTGATCTTGAAAAATTAAATATCCAACTTCAAGGTTTTTCTAGCGGATCTAAGAAAATTGATGACATGATAGGTCTGAACAAAACAATTGGGATTAGAGGAGGTTTAGGCTTTAATGAAATAAATTCTCAAACCGATTCCTCTTCTAATTATAAGTTTGTACTTACCTCAAAATCTAAGGTTCAAAATATGAAACTTGAAGTTGCTCCTAAGTTCATTCCCACTTGTTACCACTATGGAGACTTAGAACACATAAGACATATGTGTCTCAAATTGTTGAATAGTAATAATAAGGCGAAACAAAGGGTTCCTTAACATAAGGTTTAAAATTTGAAGCCTAGAGTAACTCCTAAATTTATTCCCACTTTTTACAATTGTGGTGAATTAGGTCACATTAGACCTAGATGCCGAAAGCCCTTGATTAGGAACTACAAACAAGATCTAACTTCCTATATTAGATTCTTGACTAATCAAGTAAGTGAATTAATAATTCAATTGACTAAGATTACATTTTCTTCTAAAAAGATTTGAGACAAAAGAGTGAACTCTTTGATTAAAGTGATGCATTAAATTGTGGTATTACTCGTGTTAATCTTTATGGTAAGAGCGTTTGCGTGCCTCATTGATTAAGTATTTAGGTGCATGCATCTGCATTATTCATGATTGTTATATATTCGTGCATACACTTACATTCATTGTATATTAGGAGTTTCATTTTGCTTTATTTTTTTATTATAAAAATAAAAAAATGAAAAAGAAAAATGGGGGTTTTTTTTTTTTTTTTTTTTTTAAGTCATAGTACTTCAAATTGACATTTTGGACATGTTATTTTGTAAACAAGTCTGTGTAAATGTCGTGAATGGTGAATAAAATTTCATTAATTTATTTAGAACTTGTTTGGAGTACTTGGTATAGATAATTGCATGTATCATCTACACCGCACACATTAGATTCTTGTGAGTGGATTTTGACCACGTGTTTGAGATTTGGGATGATGGTAATCTGTGTAGTGGATTGACTTTAAATATGGAGTGACATTTAACTAGTCGACCTAACTCTTGTATATTTCCCATAAAAGAAAAGAGTATTGCACTTCAAAATGATTTGAGTTATTTGATTTGAAAAAGTGATAGACATCTTATATTTATCTCTGTGGCCTTCTTAACTTGATCAATTAAACATGTTGGGTATCAAAACTCGGTGCCCTATGTTATCTGACTTGGAGTCACCGAGGGTCATTAAGTTGCTTGGAATCATCGGCCTAAATCTCGTTATAGGTTAAGTTGCTTAATAGAGATAAGTCTGAACATAAGATATGAAAAGAGAGAGAGAGAGAGAGAGAGAGAGAGAGAATAATTATATATATGTGCTTATTGATAGGGGAGAGAGAAAAGTTGTACAAAGAAAAATTTATTATGAGCTTTTCATTTAAAATGTTCTGATAGTATTGGGTTTGACTTTATACTTTGATGAATACATTCATTTATTAGTGATTCTTTGCATGTCATTTCTCATTAATTTAAGATTTTGAGACTTGCTTATATGAATTTGGTGACACTTTTCATACATGTGTAGTTTATACAATTTACGCCATTTAGATTTAAAATAAGTTATGTGAAAAAAGTTTATTATTTATGAATCATATATATATACAAGTAAGCAAATAACTATTCATGAAGATACATTTAAAATCCAAGAAAAATAAAAACAGTGACTCAAAAAGAATTTTTTATTTTTTCATCATATATTTTGCATAATTTTGTATAATTGTACATGTTCATATTTTTTTTTAACTCATTCATCTCTCTCTATGTTATTCATGCTTATTATTTGTCTTTTCCTTTGTTATCCGTGATAGAAAAGGGGAAAGATTAGTATATATTTTAGGGACTTGAGTATATGAGTTAGGGGGAGAAATTTGAGAAATTTAAATTTTTTGATTGATATTTGACTTAGGGGGAGTTATGGTTAATTTTGGTTGGAATTTTAATATTGATATTGTGTTTTGTTTTTTGTCAATATTAATATTCTATACAATATTTCTGAGTTAGTAGTTCACATAGTATTGCATATACTAGTGTTACACATTTTACTTATGTTGTTTTATATAACTTAATTATTTTTTTATTATCGTAGTTTCCTCTTACTTTTTACGTGGTATTGTTGTTTCCATGCGTTTCAAGAAATAGGTTGACAAGATGTTGAAGTAAATTTTGGAATTTGAGTCATTGGATAGTTTGTTACTTTGAAATAAAAAAAATTGCCACGAAATATCAAAGGGGGAGTTTGTTAGAATCCTAATTGTCATTAGCTTTATTCGTATCCAAAAATAGGTTAATTGACTTGTAATTAAAGTCAAAAGAGTTGCAATTGATAGTATAAGTCTTGAATGAGTCCAAGAAGACCACATATAATCATTGGAGTGCAATTAGAAGTCAAAGAAATGTAAAAGTGATGCACAAATCATGCTTCAAATTCTCAGCCACAAGTTGCGATACATTTTTCACATAAAAAAATGGATTTTGGACAAGGCGACTTTAAGAAGAATTGGAGCCCTTTTAGTTAGCTTTCCAACGCATTTTGAATCACCTCAATCAGACATCGGAATAGAAAGTTATGATTAGAATACTGACGACTAAGTACTTTGGTGCTCGCTTGGCTCTCAACAGTACCTTGGCATTCGCTTGGCGCTCAACGGTACCTTGGCACTCGCTTGGCGCCCTATTGGCACTCAACAGGCCATGTTACGTGGTGAAACCCTATTTCATGATTTTTGAGTCGTATTTCACCCCAAACACTTCCTATTATGAATCTACTTGCCTAGATCGTCTCAAAGACGTGTTGAATCATTCTTTCATTATAGAGATCATATCATTAAAGATCGAACAACACATCCAAAAATCTCTTTATTCAACCCCTTATTGATTATTCATAAATTCATCCCAACCATACTTTGTTGATCTAACCATAATCCTCCACATTCAACTAAATATTAAAACACAGAAAGATCGTTGATCAACTACCAAACTCGACCTTCACCAATATGCCTTTAGAGTTCTAAGGTTTGGAGAAGAAGCACTTAGAGTTTTGGCGCAAAAGAACGAGATTTGTTCTTGGAGATTCATAAGGGAGCAAAGTTGCTCAGAGTTCTGAGAAGTGCGGGGGCTCACAATCAACAGAGTTTCTCGTTGATTTACAAGGTAGGTGGTTACGATCAACTAAAGTTTAGCAGTGTCTGGACTAATTGTAAGGTAACTTTTCTAGTGGCTTATTACTGACAAATTTACCAGAGACTTTTTTGATCATTTTGCGAGAAGGTTTTTATCCGTGATCATATCTGGTATTATTTGTTACTTTTGATCTATATGTTTATGTGATTGTTTGAACATACGATTAATTGGATTAATTAACCTTAATCATTTAGAAACAATTAATAAGTGACTTGTTACTTTAAATTGGTTAACTACGCACATGGGTCCATATAATTTGAACTTTCACAGTTTAGTTAAAAGAAGTTTCTTATAACTATTATAAAATCAGACATTATGAGCCACAAATTACATTTTTTTTTTTTTTTTTGTTATGGATTAAGTTTAGAAATTGATGTTATAAGAAAACCCCTATTTTAGACTTCATAACCCTTTTTCAAAATACTATTTTCAAATACTATTATTAGCTACATTGGCAAATGAATACATCATTCCTAGAATTGTTATGCTCTTGTATTAAACGAGAAGCAAATGAAGCGATCCCCCTTGCTTAGCAGGAACTATGTGATTTTTATTATATTGTGTGGATGAATAAAGCACATGATTTCACTTAAAAAGTTAACATGTCTTAAATATGGTAGTTATGTCATTTACTATACAGAAGTTAACATTTTGGCTAATAACGTAGAAGTTACTTTTAAACAAGTAAATTAGTTTATTTAACTTTTTAAATACAAACTTTTCACTTATAAGCAAATTGTTTAGCCAAGCGTTCACATTAAATTAGATAAAAATACATAACAACCAACCTTTAAAGATACACTTTCAAAATTAACAAACTTGTGAAATTCTTTCAAAAATCAAGTAACATTAATTAAATATGTAAATATCACAATAACATACAATTCATAGTCACAATTACGTACTAATCACAATAACAAAATGTCACAAACCGCAATTTCAAATTTAGTCACAGATTACATATTTTTATAGGTTACAATTTATTTATCGTCACAAATTATCAAATTAATTGATCACAACTTAATTATCGATAACAAATTATTAAATTAATTAGTCACATATTATCAAATTAGCCTTTCACAATAACCCAATTAACTGGTCACACATTATCCATCATCTCTCCCACCTCACCTCACTAGCATTCCACCACCGTTGGCACCACCCAAAATGCCACCACCGCCTCAGATTCACATACCACGACCACCACCTGCACCAGCAACCATCGTCATCTCACCACCTATTGCCTACCTCCACAATCACACTACCACCACAAACAAACAACAACCACGCCACCTCACCACCTATCGCCATCACCGCAATTGCAACACCACTACCATCTAGATCGCACCACACAGACATAAAGATCGTAACAACCATCACTATCGCACCAATAACCATCATCCATGTCGCAATTGGCACCATGCGGTTCTTTGCAGTTGCGACGCACCACAGATCGCTGCAGCACTGTGTAGGAAGCAGTGGCAACATGCGCATCTGCGGTTTGATTAGATCATACTGGAAACATGGACAAAAAGATTACCTTGTCCGGTGTATCGATTCTCCATGCATGCAGATTTCCATCCCCAGAACCTGGAACCAAACCAAGAACCAATTTCAGTTACAATGTCACAAACAAATACCAGCAGAATTGAGTGTGATGAGTCCATAAAAAATCCCTATAAATTCTAAGACCTAAGTTGCAGGTTTCTATTATATATTTAGGAGATGTTGCTGTAATTATGGCTTGCTATTTGAAAACAAAGCTTGCCTCACCATACCTAAGGAAATAGTCCACAATCTTCAATAACTACTGTTATTACAGATATCTAATAGCATATCATCAACATCAAACTACCAAAATAATATCATCACCAATGTGTTACCTCTAATATTAATAATCACAAGAGAAAGAAGTGGTACCAGAAACCACATATTGACCATCAGGGGTAAACGTTGCCTCTATTGAAGGATCCACACTAAACCCACATTTCTGCAACAGAGAAAGTTGAACATTTAAACTGGTCTATATTGCCACAAAAATGAACACCCCAGTACATTTTCAATGGCCAAGTATATTTTACAAGATCTTACACAACATGATGGACAAGTTCAACAAGACAGATTCAGGCTAACCTTCTCTCCTGCATATGCATTGAGGATGTAAATATTGTTTTGTTGTCGTCAAAACCATTCATTTCCCATCATTGCTGAATTTAATATCACTGACCTCGGCAGTATCTCCACCAAGTAGAAAAGTGTCGAGGGGACCCTAAATGGAAATGAAGATGATTATGATCGAAGAATCAGTTTGTTATAAGCAAAAGCTACTTGTCAAAAGTGCAAACCTTGTCATATGATCTAGAATCAAATAATCTGATGGCACATCCTTCCATAGCCACAGCAAAGACAAGGCCTTGTTGATCATAAGCCACAGTAGGCCTACCTCGTAGATGTAAAATTCCCTGAAAACTACAAGAGTGAGCACATATCACAATTGTGTTTTTTATTTTGTATAAAGAAAAAAGTCAATTCAATACTGCACCTGCCAAAAAGGCAAAAACTGGGGTGTTTTAGTGGTTTTGTGTGCATGCAGTATTCATAACAATATAGGTGCATTTTGTTTACTAAACTGCCACTATGCACCAGTTAAAAGAATATCCTCTTATCGAAGTCAGATGTTAAAAAATCCCCAAGGTCTCCACTACAATATTGAAGCCAACTAAACTTCTCAAAGCCAAAAGAACAAGCCTCACTGTGATGCCTAGTATATTCTGTCGAGCAAGTATTATTTATCCAATCATCATCAAGCAGATAGCTAGATTTGATCAATAAAAATAAATCCCAACCTGACAGGCATTTACACAAACATCCCATATCCGGACGCTATGGTCAAGTGAACCTGACATGAAGCTGTCATTGACTGGAGACATGCAGAGGGACACAACCCTACAGCAAAATTGTAGTTAGTAAACCCATAGAATGGTTGGCATCAAATGCTACTTAGCAAATTCTGCAGCACATTAAACTCTAGACATGCAGCATTGGAGAGAAGATGCTTCATTCAACAGAGAAGGACATGCACCAGATGTAATTTTAGAGTCCAATTTTACTAGTGATCACATTAATTCTGCAAGTGTGAAAATTCAAGCCATAACCAACATGAGAATGCAACAAGATAAGAAGATTTTCTCAGGGTGACAGTAAATGATCTACCTAAAACTTGCTGTCAAAATTTGATAGAAAATTGCACTGACCGAGTGCTATGGAAAGCAATAATTGCTAGAGCCAGTAGCAAAAGAAAACAAATTTCTTAAGACTTTGTGAGACAAGTACATAATATATTTTCAACCAACTCAAAGAATATAACCTCTTTTTCTTAAAAATGCATGGGATGAAAACACATGAATGGATTCCCTGCATTATGAATGTGTCCAAATAAACATTTCCAGAATAACCTTAGTAAATAATACAAGGTAGAATTCCTTATCGAAGCAATCTTGATCTCCTAATATCATCACTCAATGGAAGAGAAACCAAGTAAGGCATGAGAACTCACCTCTCTTTGTGACCCTTAGAGTAACGAAGGCACCTATTGTCATACATAGATAGATACCGCAATATTTCTGCAACAAAAACAGAAAGCGAAGAGAAAAATGTCAGAAACTGGATGTCGTAGTTTCAAAAATTATAAATTTAAGGTTAAAGCCAATAAATAACCTCCATTGGAATCCAAATTGTGCCTTGAAGAGCAAATAACAGAACTCTGGTGGTGAGTAAAGCATATCCTATCAGCTCCATGCTTCTTGTGATAAGTTGTTTTTAGCAACCTGAGTTTTATACAAAATCGTTAAAGGTACAATCCTCGAGGAAAAGAAGATGTGGGTTTCGACGAGGTTGCAGAGTACTTATAGCATGTTAAGGTCTTACGTGGCACTCATGATGTCATAAAGTCGCACTGAATCATCGTCACTAGCTGTTACTAATAAATCAGCCGTCCTATGAAAATCAATGGAATTTATTTTTCCACCCTGAACAAGAAACGCATATATTCTGGAGTTAAACCAATGTCTCAAATCCTGATGATCCAGTTACTTCAATTTAACATCACATAAAAATAAAATTCATTAGAACAGCATTCTACCAAATTACATATATATGTGCTTACAGATAATACACACATTCCCAGTGTGCAGCAAAACGAATTTTCCAATTAATACAAAGATTTAAAGTGATTTAAAGTGAATAATCACAACTTTAGCATAATGGAAATGTAAATTCAGGGAGGTAAAAAAAACATCGAAAGCAGAGAACTAACAAAATCCGAGAAGACGGCTCCGATTGACATGCTGCGAACTATATCGTCGTTGAGTTCTGAAAGTGAAGTAATCTCAATCCAAGATAAATTCTTGAGAGAAACAAAAAAAGGAACACTGAGTTAAGATTCCAGATGGGGAATCACAAAACTATTATAGCTATACAATTCAAGAAATTAAAAATGCCACTGTTGTAAATAGGGCTTATATGTTCAGGGTTTCAGAGGTTTTTTCTTTTCTTTTCTTTTTTTTCTTCCAATCCATCAATTTCCGAAAAGCATTTTACTTCCCTATCCCTACAATAATAAAAGAATAAAAGAGGAGACCCTTTTTTCTAGGTTTAGTCCAATGTTATTAAAACTGGACCGGATTGTCCGGTTCGATTCGGAAACCAGCAAATCGCTCCTTGGTCCGGTCTGGGTGACTCAATTGTTTCAATGTGCAATTAACTCATTATTAACCCGCTCAAATCATCCGGTTTTTAAACCCCCCCTCCCCGAACCAATTTTAAGTTAATCGGACAGTCCACAGATTTTAATATAAACCTAGATAACCCAAAAGATTTCAGTCGTTACAGTGTAGCCGTTTTTCTATAGATCCTCTCCCAAGAATCTAAATCTTCAATTTCAAGTTGGATTAAATGGAAGAAGAACATGGAAGTCTAGGATTTAAATTTTTAGGTGGTGAAATATATTATGAAAAATAAGATTTTTTGTCAAATATTATCCAGTCCCCTATTTTTAGAGTTGAGATCTGTTGTCCATCCAATTATTATTAACACATCATTTTAAATTAAAACGTCTGTTGACCTCAAAAAGTGAACCCAACAGGTGTCGATACCGGACTTGTAACACGTGTCCCCGTCCCACCGGGATTTGATCGGGGATGGTGGCGGGAAAGATGACGACACGGCCGGTCGGGATATCAACGATTGATTGTCGTGTTGAACGGGCAAGAACTTTGT